>JADLZK010010115.1:0-92280 GCA_015847255.1 Hyparrhenia diplandra | reverse complement strand
TCCTAATAAGAGCCTTCCTTATAGATTGAAATATTCCCTTTTACACACCAAAAATCCTAAGATAATCCTAACTTGAAGAAGGCGAGTAGTAGAGTCGGACTCGGACGGGAGGCGGGGAGGCGGCGGCGGGGGGCGCCGGCCGCCCTTGCAGCAGCGGCGCCAGCCCCCTCGTGGGCGGCGGTGGCAGCGTCGGGCCCCTTTAGCCCCTTCCCGGGCGGCCCAGTGCGGGTCATGACATTTCCCACCGTTCGACGGGCGGCACGTCCGTCGCCCAGCCCCCGGTGGTGGCGAAGAACGCGGATCGGTGAGTGACAATGCTAGGCCCGAGTAGAAGGCGGAGGGACCGCACTTGTCGTTGTCGTCGTTGCGAATCTTGGCATCGTTGTCGGAGAAGGAGAAGTTGAGGTGCGGTCGCCCGAGTAGGCGAACTTGTAGCTCAACCGGGTGCTACGAGAAGGGGGCTCCGCCCATGCACGGCGCATGGCGGGAGGCGGCGAGGGTGCCCGATAGCTCGAGCACATCTGGCGTCGGCGGAGGAGCGTGTGGCGTGGGTCGTCGGCGTTCACCTGGCGTGGAGGGCACTGCGATGGGTATGTCGAGCGGCCGTTGGCGGCGGGAGGTGAAGTCGAGGAGCGGTAGTGGGGAGGTCATTGGGTGTACGGGCGAGGCGACCCCATCGGCAGCTCCTGCGTCCATGGTCTTGGCCAACGGTGACGTTGTCGGTGTCGAAGAAGACGTCGCCCGTTGTTGTCGAAGGAGGAGACGGTGGCGCCCTCGACCCAACGTCGGGAATGCGCCTATAGTAGGAGGGGACGCTCGGCCCCGAGAACGCTTGATCTTCCGTGGGAGGTTGGGAAGGTGGAAGCCTTTGCCACGCTATCGGGGACCTAAATATTGGGCCCCGAGACATTCTCAAAGCGTGAGAATCTGCCCGGCTGCCAAGGCCCAGTAAAACCTAGCCCGCTATCATCGCACGGAGGGGCGGCCCGACGGACGATGGACGCGGCCATGGAGCCCGCGGCGCTCACACGGCGACGGAATCGGCCTACGAGATGGCCTACAGATGGCCCAAAGCGGCCCAAATGGAATCACCACGACGCAAAGAGCTTATGCGGCTCACGAAGGACGAGGTCAAGGACCTCTGCAAAACAACGAACCATGGCGTTCCGCGTCGACGGCCCGACAAACCATGGCTCGGACTCGACCACGCATCTCCGTTTAGCCCCAGGGGCCTGGCAGCTCACCGACCCCCGGGAAATCTCGGCGCCCGTGGGTGGCCCTGGCTCACCACCCTCGGGCGCAAAAACTCCGCCTCGCCCAGGGAGACCAGCTCTCCATCCTCGGGTGAGGCAGGCCCAACTGGCCCGTCTAGGGTCGCCCAGACCCTCGGGCGTGGGAGGTTCCGTCCGGAGGAAGAAACCGCCCCATTCAATGCGTCGCCGCGGCGACGGCGCCCGATGCCATCGATCACGCCCGATCCAAATCGACTGGCAAGATCGTCTCCCCAATCCGGCGATGGGGCGCAAGGCGAACCCATTGACATGTTACGCCACCGACGACGAGCGAAACCCGGATGACAACGTGCATTTCCGACAGCACCGTCAAAAGCCCGATGGGCGGACCCCGGGCACGACACGCATAGCCCGGCGACCTGCAGGGACGGCCCTCGCCATCGCGGATTGTGAGGGGCGCCTCCACGGGACCCTCGGGGGCGCGCCCGGGACTGCGTCCACCATCGGATCGGGGCTGCGTGTCGTCAAGCGACATCCAAGCCCGGCCGACCCCTCGGCGCCGCACATGATGCGGCCTCGGGAATTAGCCACCTAGGTGTCCACCGGTGTAAACATTATCTCTCTCCTTCTCCTATAAAAGGGGGTAATGCCTCATTAGGGGATTCGATTCGAGCCCGCTCAACTCCGATTCACCGCGGAGGAAACGCACACCACCACCACCATAACCACGATCGTGGGGCTTGAGACCAGCGTCTCTCCCCATGACCGCTGTAACCCCTGCTTTGCATGCTCACCTTTGGCCTTGGTAACACTGGCGAGACACACCCCCTGGGCGTAGGGCCCGTTAGCTGAACGGGGATAAACGGCTGCGTCCGTGTCCATCTTGCGCTCGCCATCGAGGGAGGAGGCACACGGCTTATAAATTCTTTATTGCGGCACCGAGGCACCCAGTTCCTCAAAGCCGCCGGTTGGATTGCCGGGTAGGGCGCGGAGTGTGCAATCTGCATCTCCATCAGCCCCATCGTTTTAAGCGCCGTTCCACCACGCTCGCCGAAGCACGACCTCCCCATGTGAACCTGCTTGTTCTTCGAGAGCGGCATTTGTGGGCGCTTCGGCCACAACTACGAATGATCATACGCCCCGACGTCTCGGTGAAGGGAGGCGGCTTTATCGCCGCCCAGCGGCGAGCCCATCATCACGGCCCGCCGCGCAGAGGCGGGCAAAAGCCGGACCATCGGCGCGCGCAAAGCGTGTCAAACAGCAGTTCCGAATCGTCGGCGTATCCGGCGGCGACGCGGAAGGGCTCCCGGGGAACCAGGCCCCGGGAAATACCTTACGCCACCGCTAGGTGGTGGGGTACCGAAACTAATCGTCCGGAAAACACCTCGCTCCGGTCATCTGGAGGGAGTCGTCGAATCCTCGCCGGCTTGAAACCTCGGTCGAAGCGCCGCCGGGAGAGCACGAGCCGGACCACCCGTCGTTCACGGGAGCGTTGTCCCATGGACATTCACTCGGAGCGCATCCTCCCGGAGGGGCCGGGGGCGACCCGTCATGCCACCACCCCCTCCGGGTTCAGCCGGGGCGGTCCGGGGAGGCGAGGGACTCGCTCTACCGTCGGAGGAATCGAGGGACCTCCTCCCGGGCGTTCGGGCGCACACGTGCACCCGACGATGAAGCCGAGTACTATGACCCCACGGGGGAATGCTTCAGCATCGGGTCGCCACGGGATGGCCGATTCAGCGTCTCGGTGAAGATGGCGGGCCGGACCCGCCCGCGGCGAGCTCGAGGCCCGGCGATCTGCGGTCCCATCCCGTGGCGGCGCCGGCCGTGCGACAGCCAAAGCCCGGCTACGGTCTGCGGGGAGCGGATCGGGGGCGGATGCGCCGACTCAGACGGCGGAGCAAAACATCCGGCGGGGGTGCGGGCTCAGCGAGCGAGGCCAGGGGGCACCTCAAGCTCACAATGGCGGCGGGCGTGGCGGGACCCGGGCTGGAGTGCCTCAATCCCGGCATAGCGGCCCGTTCAAACGAGCCCGGCCTCAGCGTGGCGGCGGCCGCCTGTCTTTGAATGCGAGATGCCCGAGCCCTCCACTACCGGGGTGAGGCGCATCTGGGAAGGCCTCGGATCCAACTCCTTGACAGGCGGCGATGCAGCGGGCGAGAGGATTCAGGCTTCCCGGATCGGGCCGTGACGTCACGGCGGCAAGAGGAATCTGGGGCGAAGTCGGCGGGGCTCGATCCACCGGATCGAGCCGGTGCCAAGGCGGGGCCCGGGAGCGCTGGGCGACCGTTGCTACCGCCCGGTCACGGGAGCATAGAGACCGCACGACGGCCCATAGCCAGACGCCCGCGATGACAAAGTGATGATCAGAAATTTGCCTGTACCTCCGAGTGCGCGAGCTTGGGCGGAACACCTTCCACCCAACCTCATATCAAGCGGGCGGACTTGGTGAGAACCCTTCCTTGGTAACTTCGGGGCACGTACCTACGCCGGGTAACTCGTGGGATCTCAAAGCCGACAAAAAATCCACGAATCCTGGCATTGACTACATCGGGCGCTTCTCAAGCGGCGGACCCGAGCTCCCCAATGTGGGGATTCGGACGTCATCGGGGGCCTTCTTGGCACCACCGCCTAGACCTCGTGAAGAAGGCTGGGGGCGCCGGACTCCCCACCGAGGCAAAGCGGGCGATGGACATCGCCACCAAGTTCGCCGGTGAGGGAGGGGTGTCGGGGCTGTTCAATGGGGCTGCGGCAGGGGAAAGCGCAAGGAAGAGGGCAGTGGGATCGCAACCTCGGAGAGCAAGAAGAAAAAAAAAAGAAAGATAAGAGCAAGCAAGGGGCAAGGGCCCACGCCGCCCAGCGAGCGATAAAAAGACATGGTGGCTGCGGTCGACGCAAAGGGGGACCCCCCCCCAGCCACAAGAAACCTTCCGATGACATGCTCAAGAAGCCATGCGAAACCATAGCTACCGGCCAAGCATACCCTCGGGGGAGTGCAAGAGGAGTGCGCCAACATTTACAGCCAAGCTCAAGGCCATCCCAGGGTGAAGAGGAAGAGGCTCCCGAGGGGTGGCACCAAGGGCAACGAGGAGTTCGAAGGTGAATAAGCGCTTCATGATCTTCGGCGGCGGCACGGCCAAACATGTCCGTGCGGCAGCGCAGAAGGAGCGTCGGGAGGTCTATGCCACGGGCCGGCAGCCCGAGGCTGCGCAAGTGGTCGGACCGAGGCCATCACCTTCGACCCGGTCGGATCACCCCGGCACATCCGAACCGGGGCTTATCCACCGGTGGTGGATCCCATCATCGCCAACACTCGGCTCACCAAAGTCCTTATGGACGGAGGGAGCAGCCTCAACCTCATCTCTGAAGAAACCCTCGACCTCCTCGGGGTAGACAAGTCCAAGATCCGCCTGGAGGGCCGGCATTCAATGGCGTCGTCCCGACAAGCGGCTAAAGCCCCTCGGGCGGATCGACTACCGGTTTGCTTGGTGACCCCTCGAACTTCAGGCAAGAGACTCTCACATTCGAGATCCTTGGGGTCAGCGGTACCTACCACGCACGCACTCCTCGGGCGTACACGCTACGCCAAGTTCATGGCTGTCGAACTACACGTACCTCAAGCTCAAGATGCCGGGGCGAAGGGGCGTCATCACGGCCTGGCCCTCGCACCATCATGCATACGAGTGCGGCGTGGAGAGCATGGGTATCTTAGGGGCACTTTCGCCATTGCCGAGGCACTCATCGCCCGTGCGAAGAGAAGCTTTGTGAGAAATCACGATCGAGCATGAGGCCAAGCGCCCGTTATTTGGGAGCTTCGAGCCCTCCTCGGGCACCAAGAAGATCTCACTCGATCCCAGAACCCGAAGGAGAAGGCTGGCGACCATCGGCTCGGACTGGATCGAAATAGGAAGCCGTGCTCGTCGACTTCCTCCGCGGATGCCAAGGCGTTTGCGTGGGGACCCTCGGACATCTTGGGCATAAGAGGGGATGTCGTAAACACTCCCTAGACATCCGGCCGGGCTCAAAGCCGGTCATGCGGCGCTTGCGCCGTTTTGATGGCGCCAGCGGAAGATCATCGGCGAGGAGATCCACAAACTCTTGGAGGCCGGATTCATAAAAAGTATTCCACCCAGTGGTTAGCTAATCTGTATTAGTAGAGAAAAAAAGAATGGGAAATGGCGGATGTGTGTGGACTACACTAGTCTCAACAAAGCATGTCCGAAAGTTCCCTTTCCTTTGCCTCGAATCGACCAAATTATGCGACTCCCACTGCGGGATGTGAAAGCGTTGTCCTTTCTTGGCGCGTATTCCGGTTATCACGGATCAAAATGAAAGAGTCCGACCCAGCTTCGCGACCTCGTTCATAACACCCTTCGGGATGTATTGCTACCTCACCATGCCCTTCGGGGAGGCAGCTGGGGCAACATACCAGCGGTGCATGCAAATCATCTTCGGGAACTCATTGGAAGGATCGTGGAGGCCTACGTCGGCGACATAGTGGTCAAATCCAAGAAAGCGTCGGACCTCGTGGGTGACCTCGGGGAAACCTTCGAGTGCCTAAACAAGAAGGGAGTCAAGCTCAACCCGAAAAATGCGTATTCGGGGTCCCCAGAGGGATCTTCTTTGGGTTTTATCGTCTCTCAACGAGGCATCGAAGCAAACCCGACCAAGGTTGGCGCAATCACCAAGATGGGTCCGATCCAAGACCTCAAAGGGGAGTGAGAAGGTCATGGGCTGCTTTGGCTTCATTAAAAGCGAGTTCATCTCACGCCTCGGGGAGAAGGGCCTGCCCCCTCCGACTCCATCGCCGAAGTCCGAGCGCTTTGCACGGACCCCGAGGCCGAAGAAGCCCTCGGCAACCTCAAGAAGCTCGACAAACCCACGGTCACGAATACCGCCAAATCCGGGAGAAACCACTCTTATACGTCCACTTTGCCACTACCCGGGTGGTGGCGGTGGTGGTAAATAGTGGAGGCGTCGGGAAGGGAGGGCACACGTTGCCGGTACAACGCCACATTTTACTTCATCGGTGAAGTGCTTTTCCGGACACCAAGGCGAGGTATTCGCGGATCACGAGAAGCTATTATGCGCCATCGTCTTCGACCGCGAAGGAAACTTAGCCACTACTTCCTCGCGCACCCGGTTGCCGTGGTATCCTCGTTCCCCCTCGGGAGATCCTCCAAAACCGAGGGCCACGGGAAGAGTGGCGAAGTGGGCGGTGGAGCTCATGGGCGAAACTATATCATTCTGCCCAAAAGGCGATCAAATCCCATTTCTAGCCGACTTTGTGGCGAATGGACCGATACACGGCTACCCCGCACCCATCGGGCCGAGTCTTTGGACCATGTATTTCGATGGATCCATGATGAAGGCGGCGCGAAGGGGCTGGTTTTGCTCTTCATCTCACCCCTCGGGGTTCACCACGGTATGCCATCGGTACGCATTTTCTGCCTCCAACAACGTCGCGAGAATCTGGGCCCTGGTCAACGGTCTCGGATCGCGGCGGACCTCGGAATCCGACGGTTGGAAACCAGGAGGGGATTCGCGATTGGTCATCGACCAAGTCATGAAGGCCTCGGCGTGCCACGACCCGAAGATGGAGGCGTATTGTCGGGAAGTCGCGGGTTGGAGGAAAAGTTTCATGGGCTTGAGCACAAGCATACGCCCGAGGCAGCTACAGCGAGGCCGCGGATGAGGCGGCCAAGGTCGCGACAACCCAGGGTACCGTTCCCCCCCGAGCGTCCTCACCGAGACCTCAATAAACCCTCGGTCAAGTACACCCCCTCGGAAGTACCCTCGGGGGCTCACGAGGGCGGCACTGACAAGCCACACCCGAAGCTATGGCGGTCGACCCGGTCCACATTTGGAGAAAACCGATGATGGAGTACCTCACCGGGAGAGCTGCCCGGGACAAGACCGGGGAGCTGCGGTCTTAGCCAGGGCGAAGTCCCTTCCTGCTGATTGGAGAGAAAGGGGGGGAACTCTACAAGAGAGGAGCCTCGGGGTATACATGCGATGCATGCCCTCGGTGAAGGCCAAGAATTGCTCGTTAACACCCAGCGGGGAATGCGGGTCATCACGCCGCCCCCGGGACTCTGGTCGCTAAAGTCTCTTGAGGCAAGGCTTCTCTTGCCCTCGGCGGTGCGAGCCGAACCAAGTCATGCGTACGCAAGGAATGCCAATTCTGGCGCGGGGCGCACCTCCCGACTCAAGCAACGCAAACCATACCTCTTACGTGGCCATTTGCGGTGTGGGGACTCGACATGATTGGGCCCACGAAAGGGGCGCCGGAGGGGACACTCACGTCTAGTCGCCATTGACAAGTTCTCCAAATGGATCGAAGCCCGAGCCGTGGTGAACCCTCACCGGGGGAAGCGGTGAAATTCTTTACGGATATCATTTTACCGTTTTGGAGTCCCGAACTCCATCATCACGAACAACGGAACCAACTTCATGGGGGAAGAAGTTCCTCGACTTTTTTGGCGACTATGGCATCAGGTGGATACCTCGGCGTAGCTCACCGAACCAGCGGTCAAGTGGAGCGTGCCAGCGGCATGATCTGCAAGGGCTCAAGCCGAGGATCTTCAATCGGTGAACCAATACGGGAAAAGATGGTACCAAGAGCTGCCGTCGGTTCTATGGAGCCTTCGAACAACGAAAGCCGAGCCACGGGGTTTGACCCTTTCTTTTTCTAGTCTATGGGGCTAGGCAATCTTGCCCCACGGACATCGAATATGGGTCCCAGGGCTGCGAGCCTACAACGAGCAAGGCAACCAGGCCGAGGCGAGGCAAGACTCCATTGACCAAGTTGATGAAGCCGAGGCGTTGCGCTCACACTCGACGAGATACCAACAAGCTCTGCGCAAAGTATCACGCCAAGCGGTTGAAGCCTCGGGGAGTTCCATGTCAACGACCCCGTGCTTCGGTGAAGGCAGACAACAAAAGGCGTCACAAACTCACGCCACCACAGGAAGGGCCTTATTTCATCGCCGAGAAATATTAAGGCCGGGACCTACAAGTTGAAGAAACGAGAAGGGGCGAAGTCTACTCAACGCTGGAACATAGAAACGACTACGTCGCTTCTACCCTTAAATTCCGCACTAGAAGTCAAACATCGGTGTTTTTTTTTTTCACTCAATAAAAGATCTACATCTTTTTCACGAAAAAAAGTGCTTCTTGTGCAAACCTCAAGGAGTCTTAGCCTCGTCCGGCACAAGACTAAAACTCCCTCGGGGGCTACATGGGGACCCCCTCGGGGGACCCCTCTTTTCAAAACTTTTTTTCGGGGAAAAAAAAGTTTTCTCGGCCACTTTCGAATTGTCGTTTAAGTTGCAAAGGTCGCGCACGCACAAATCCAAAAGCAAGATAACCGAGGCAAACGGATCGCCCTAGTGGCACCGTATGGATTGCCCGATGGCGTCCCGCGGTTACTATCTCGCGGCGGAGAAAGCAAGCGACCCGGCCACACAATAAACGAGAGATTTGGGAGCGCAACCTTAAAACATGAGTGCACCCGCCAAGGCCATAGACCTCGGGCGGCGCCATTGTTTATACACATCCATCTCACAAGCTCCAATCTTTTCATGCAAGGAAGGATCGGGGGGCAAGGGAGGCCTCATCTACTTGTGCCTCACGGCCCGGCCGAGGGGAGGCTTCGGCACGAGCAAGCGCCCTCGGCGGCTTCTTCTCCGGGGTGGCGTCGGACCCCTCGGCGCATCCTCGGACATGGCGTCTACCATCTCGTGTGTCGCCTCGTGGGTGGACTCTATGGGGAGTACGGGGGACACACCTCGTCCTCCAAGCGCGGAGGGCAGCCAGTCGCGGCGCCATCCACAAAGTTATATAGACTTTGGGTCTTGGCGGCATCGGCGGCATCCCTCTCGGTGGGATCAACCTCCTCCTCGTCATCGGAGCCGGGAAGAAGCCCTTCGCGACACCGTCCAGCGTCTTGGACTCCATCGGGGAAGTGGGGCCGGACCACCGCCGGGGCATGTGCGAATCTCGTTCGGAAGCTCGGGCTCGGACCGAAGATAGCCGCCCCGGCGCTCGGGCGGCTGCGAGCTGTGGGACCAGCCTCTAGGTTGTTCGCCCCCGAGCGGCGGGCGAGTCGGGACGGGGCATCCTCGGCTCGGTATGACACGCTCTTGCTCGACCACAGGCAAGCGTGGCGGCGTTGTCTACGGCCTCGGTCGGGACCTTCTCCGCCTACGGCAACGCCCGGCAAAAGATGGCGTCGACAAAGCAGTAATGAAGAGCGGAAAAAGCTTACCGGGGGATAAGGGCGCCACGGCACCGTGCCGCCCGGCCCGACATGGCGTTGCTCCTCGGCGATCGACTCACGAAGCCGCTCTTTCTCCTTCTGAGGGTCGCCCTCGGACACCAACTTCGCCCGTCTGAGTGTTCAAGCGTCGCACATCTCCGCTGCTTAAGTGTAGCCTCCTCCGGGACCGGTCCCGGCTCGTCATGGGCCTCGCTTCGGAACTGAAGGGGCCCGGGTCGAGCCTCCTCAAAATCGTGGCTCATCCCGAGCCATGTCGGTACCATCTTGCTGGACTCGGACTGGCCTTGATCGGCTCGGCCTCCCGAAGAATCGCCGGCGGGACTCCCTTTCCTCGGCGAGCGGCAAGCCGGGAGGTCTCGCTGCGGGCCTCGATCAACTTCACCCGAGTTTGACCAAGGGCATTCCGGTTCGGGGCGTTCGCGAAGGAGCTCGGACTTCTCCAGGCGAGCGACGGAGTCACTGCAGCGACAATACTACTCATCAAGGCGCTTAAGCACAAAGGACATGCGGCGGGATGGCCATCAAGATACTACGGCGTCGACTTCAGCGAGGCGGCGGTTATGGTCTCCCCGATCCTCGCTAGGCCCTCGGCGACCTTGCGGATACGCTCATAGGTCCTCCCACTCCAAGACCTCAGGGCGATCATCGACAACCGCGGCGGGGAGACCCCCGCATTTCGCCGAAGGTCGAGGCGGACCGCCCAGGGGGTCGGCTCGAGAGGATACATCTCCCAGGCGGTAGCTCCCGCTCACCGGGAACCGGACGTGCGAGAAGTCGGGGGCCTGAGGCGACCCGCGGTACCGTCCTCGTCATGGCGAAGACGACACTTCGCCCGAGGAACCGCCTCGAACCCGGACCGCGTGGGCGGCGGAGAGTCGGGGTTGTGCGGCTCGTGCGCCCGGGGTCGGCGCCCGAGAGCAAGCGGGAGACTGCGCGTCTCGCCGCCGCGTCGAAGCTCCCACTCTTGCGAGACTCCCCGAACAAAGGGACCGCCTCCTCGGGGTGGGGCGGTGGCACGACCTCGCTCCGGGCGCGCCACTGCTCACGGCACCATTTTGCGGTGTCGTGGCGCGGCCAAACTCCGTGTCGATCACCATCGGCGAGGGCGACGAACCCACCATCGCCACCATGGGCCTGTACCGCCTCGGCGCGGCCTCGGCGCTCGGAGTTTTGGGCCGGCCGCAGGGCTGAGGGGGTAGCACCCACGAAGGAGACTCGGCAGCGGGCCGCGAGCATCTTGGCCGGATGACCCCGGCTGGCCGGCGAGGGACAGCAGCCTTTAGGGCCTTCTTGGGAGTGCGAGAAGCTGCGACGGCCCCCGTTTCCTAAAGTCAGCGCCGCGTCAAACCAAGGCACCCATACGCGAGAAGAAAATCAAAGATTGCAAGGCGAAGGAAACTCCGCGGCCCGGGGATCGCCCTCGGCGGCGAGCCGAGATAGCTGCGACCTCGGCGTCGCACTCGGGCAGCCTTGCCGTCTCTACCACGGCGTTAGTACGCGCGAGGTTTGGATCGGGACGAGTGCCGGCTCGTCCCCCGAACCGTGGCCCAGCCGGGGAGTACCGCCAGCGGGGCGTCGACTCTCCCGCCGGGCCTCACCACCTTGGCCAGCAGAGGGTGCCCTACGCCCCACGCCAATGAGGCTCACGGGAAGACCCACCGAGGCGCACGGGTGTCGGCGGTCCCGGCGCCTGAGGCTCAGGCTCGGGCTCGTACTTGACTCGGTCGGGGACTTCGGTCGGGAGCCCCATGGCTCGGTCCATCCAGAGCGCCATGTCATCATCCAGAAGCGAGTTCCACGCGGCGGTCCCTCGGATCCTCGTCCTCTTACGGTGAGGTCGAGGTGTCGTGGCTCACCCGCCTGGCGCTCGGCCCTCGCCGCTTCTCGCGAGCCACGTTTTCTCTTCTTCTTCTCCTCCTTCTTCTTCAACGCCCGGCGCCGGTGCGGCTTCGTTCGAAACACGGTTCGCCGCCGGCGTCGGCATCAATGCCGGCACGAGGGGCGGAGAATGCGGTAGTTGAGCGGCCACGGGAAGAAGAGTGAGAACGCCATGGCGACAATGCACCCAATGCAAGGACACCGAAGCCAAGAAGCACTTACGGGGAAATATACCCTCGGTCGGGCGCATGGGGATCTCGGGGATATGTGTGTCGTGTTGGACTAGCGCATCCCTCACCCTCTTGGCCGAGCCATCGGTTGGAAGCGAAGGCGACATCCGGCATGCACCAAGGCCGGCCCTCGGGGGTCATCTTGCACATGAGCAAAGGGGCGAGCCATCAACGGCAACACCCGGCGCCCGATGGAAAAGCGGCGACCACGGCTAGCGGCATTCCGCGTTCTTCCCCGGGCCGCGGGGCCGCTTTGCTTAGGCATTCCAACCGATGATGATCCTCAGGGGGACCCGTTCCACTTTCTGCGGGCGTGCGAGGACACGCCCGTGTACACGGGAAGCGCGTTCTCGTCGTTGCGGAGGTAGAACCCACCCGATCTTGCCACCCCTTGTTGGAGGAGGTGAGCTTGAAGCGATGTACCCATCGGCTCGGTTCGGCCGTGCCGCTCCGAAGCGGACTTGGACGCCACAGCCTCCAGCGCCGCGGCGCCCTCCGTGGTTGGCCTGCGCCCAGCCGAGGCGGTGGTAAGGTCCGCCTTTGAAGAACCACAACCCGAGAGGTCCCAATGCGGCTCGATCCCCGGGAATCCCTCACAAAGGGTGACGAAGATGGCGGCTGGGAGATCGAGTTCGGGGGGCGAATGATGAAGCTCGATTTCATAGTAGTGAAGGATCGCCCGAATGAACAGGCTGCTTAGGACATACCAAAGCTGGTGGGGTGAAGATCCACCAAGCTCACCACGTAGCCATCGGGAGGGGGGTTAGGCTCCTCCTCGGTCAATCGGGAGCAATCCCACTCCCCGGCCGCTTCATCGGTGCGGGGGCGAAGAAGCCCTTCATCGACGAGGCGGGCTGGAGCTTCTCCTCGTCGCCGTCGTCCTCGACCACGGCTCGGCATCGAGCACCTCCCTCGCGCGCCGTCAGCTACGGACTGCGCCATGGATGAAAGGGAGGCGAAGGGTGGCAACCGCTAGCAACCCCGATCACACGGCGCAAGGCAAGTGAATCTCTCCCCCTTAATCTCTCCCACACTATCTCTCTATCTCGATTCTTTGCGGCAAGAAGGCAAGAAAGCGATGGCAAAAGAGCAAAGGAGCAACTATCAAGCCGCGCCCCCATTATAGGGAAGGGAAGGCAAACCGCCGGCGGGCAACAAACCGACTCTCGAATGGGCGGCCCACGATGGAGCGAAATCACAGCTCATCAACGGCCAAGCGCCCGGTGGAACCGTTAGGCGCATTAATGCACCTTGACGGGCCCTCGATCTCCGCCCACGACAAGAATACGTAAGGCGCGTCCCATCGGGGCTGCAACGGCCGCCACCTCGGGCGGCGAGCGACTAGGCGCCTCGTCTTCGGTCGAGGGTAAAACGTCCAAGCCACCCATATCCAAAGCGGGCGCGACCACGAGGGCAAAAATCGATCCGTTGACGGTTCCCCGCCGGCCCGAAAGAAACCAAACGAGCCTCGGGCGACACACCCCTACGTTCGAGAGGTTGCCCGGGCTGGGCCCACGGGGTTTCTCTGATCGCCTCGGGATAACCCGAGCCGGGGGACGGGGGGAAATGCACAACCCGGCTATGCCGGGCCCCACGGGGCTGGATTTCCTGAGACGTGTTTAAGGCCCGGTAGTCTTTGCTTATAGAATGTCCCATCCGTGGGAGGCCCACGAGGCCCTCGGGGGGTTGGTCGCCCAAACCCCGGGGATACGCTAAGCGGTCGCGAGGTTCTCATGGGGTGAATCACGGATCACATAGCCGACCCTTGCTCGGCAGGGCCACGGGCACCAGCAAAACGGACCGCTACAACGCTCACGAGCCACGACACATTCGACTACGGGGCATTGTGACGTGTCTCCCCTCCTCCTCCCCTTTCGGGAGGCGGCAGAGGAGCGTATGATCAAAGTCAAGGAGGCCTGGGTCGACCTTGCGCACATAATAAGCGCGGGCCTCGGGCTGCCACAAAAAAATGAGCAGACTCCGCACAAATAAGCGCAATTTAAAGAGTTGTTTTGGTCTTGCCCGGCGGCGAGATATAAAAAGACCTCGAAGGAATCCGCCATTCCATTCGAGACCTCGGGGCTACACCGCCACGCTCGCGCACCCAATGTAGACAAACCACCCTGAGAAACAACAAGGCGCGAGGAACGTGGAACCCCGGGCGAGTTCGGCTCGGGGGCTCGGGGGCTCTTGTCGGGGACCTAAATATTGGGCCCCCAGACATTCTCCAAAGCGTGAGAATCTGCCGGCGCCAAGGCCCAAGAAACCTAGCCCGCTATCATCCCGCACGGAGGGACGGCCCGACGGGCGATGGACCCGAGCCATGGAGCCCGCGGCGCTCACACGGCGGCGGAATCGGCCTACGATGGCCTACGGATGGCCCACAAAGCGGCCCAAATGGAATCACCACGACGCCAAAGAGCTTGTTACGCTCACGAAGGACAAGGTCAGGACCTACGCAAAACAACGAACCATGACATTCCACGTCGGCGGCATGGCCAAACCATGGCTCGGACTCGACCACGCATCTCCGTTTAGGCCCCAGGCTGGCCTAGCTCACCACGACCGGGAGAAATCTCGCTTCGTCAGGGTGGCCCTCTCCACCCCTCGGGCGCAAAAACTCCCGCCTCGCCTCGCCTTGCCTTTTTGAGGGACCGGCTCCATCCTCGGGTGAGGGCGGCCCAACTAGCCCGATCTGGGGTCGTGGAGCCCTCGGGCGTGGGAGGATTCCGTCGGGAGGAAGGGAAACCCCCGCATTCAATGCGATTGACGCCGCGGCGGCGCGCCCGGTGCCATCGATTACGCCCGATCAAATCGACGCTGCGAATCGTCTCCCCAATCCGTGATGGGGACGCAAAAGCTGAACCCGGTGACATGTTCGCCACGGAAACGAGGAAACGAGGATGACAGCGTGTATTTCCCGAGCACCGTCAAAGCGCCCGCGATGGGCGGACCCTCGGGCACGACACGCGCCCAGCCGGCGACCTGGGGACCGGCCCTCGCCATCGCGGATTGTGAGGGACGCCTCCGCGGGACCCTCGGGGCGCGCGCCGAGGCGGCACGTCCACCATCGGATCGGGGCGCGTGTCTTCGTCAGCGACATCCAGCCCGGCCGACCCCTCGGCGGCGCACATGCAACCGTGCAGCCTCGGGGGAATTAGCCACCTAGGTGTCCACCGGTGTAAACATTATCTCTCCTTCTCCTATAAAAGGGGGAGTAATGCCTCATTAGGGGATTCGATTCGAGCCCGCTCAACTCCGATTCACACGGAGGAAACGCACACCACCACCACCATAACCACGATCGTGGGGCTTGAGACCCGCGTCTCTCCCCGCGTCGCGCAGTAACCCCTCTCTACAAGCGGCTCACCTTTGGCGCGAGGTAACACGAGCGAGACACACCCCCGCCGGACGTAGGGCCCCGTTGGCTGAACCAGGATAAACCGCTGGCGTCCGGGTGTCCATCTTGCGCTACGCCATCGAGGGAGGAGGCACCGCGGCTTATAAATTCTTTATTGCCGGCACCCGAGGCACCCACGTTCCTCGAAAGCGCCGACACACGCCCGTGCGGTGGGGGCGTTCGCCAGAAGTCCTAGAGAAGCTCGAGCGAGCGGGGATGTAGTAACGATCGAAGTACCTCACAATGCCGTAGTGGAGGTTCCACTACGGTGCGGTTGCCCGCAACTGATGGCGTTGGCGATGATCCCGAGCTCCTTGTTGGTCGTCGTGGCCAAAGTGCGACTCGGCAATCATGTCGTTCGCCATCGGCCCGTCGATGTCATCCATTGCCACCGCAAAAGTATTTCTTGGCTTTGGTGTCGCGGTCAACGAGGGGGGCGGCTATGTCGCATTGTCGATGTCGGTGGGGTCGGCGTGGTGGCCGACATGGTCGCCGTCGGCATGAGCTCATCGTCGTTAGCGGCGGGCAAGGTCGATGGCCTCCTTCATCGAGCGAGGCTCGAACCACTCGAGCATCGTCGCGGCGTGTCACGGGCCTCCAACGAGAGGCGGCACGCGTGGCACCGTCCCTCAAGATCCATGCGTAATGCATAGTTCTCAAAAGGCGGTGGCGTGGTCGTCGGCTTGCCACCACGGAAGGCGGTGCGTGTTCCCCGTAGTGTCGAAAGATGACTTGCCGCCACGGGAACCTCGCTCGATCTGGAAGTCGAGAACCCGGCTAGATTGGGCCGGAACCGACATGTGCTCGTCGGCCGTTGGAGCCGAAGGGTAGCGTGGGGGCTGCGATCTCGACGGCGGCGGCGGCGGCGGCGTGAGCAACGGCTAGGGAGCGGTGGAGCCGTGGGCGGAGGGGGAGGGGGCGCGCGCGGCGGCCGGTAAGGCGGCGAGCCAGCCGCAAATAAGGGGCGAGATAGATATGAACTATTTTTATTGCTTGCTTATCCCCAAAGAGATTACATGCCTCGCTTATATAGCCCGGCTAGTGGGACTTGTAATCTAAGCAATCTCTCTATAAGGTTTCTTTATACAATTGGAATACCTTTTACAAGCAATATATTTATTTCCTAATAAGGGTCTTCCTTATAGATTGAAATATTCCCTTTTACACACCAAAAATCCTAAGATAATCTTAACTTGAAGACGAAGTAGAGTCGAACTCGGACGGGGAGGAGGCGGCGGGCGGTAGGGCGCCACCCCATTCCCTTCAACGCACCTCGCCCCCTCGTGGGCTCCCTTTTCGCACAAACTCTTTGCTGGTGCATGCTACCATTGATCTCTCGTATTCACTCTAAAAAGCTTCAAAAATAGTTGGTGTGTACAACTTGCTAGCTTGGATTAACATAGGTGTCCCCATTTTGATTCTAGGTAATTTTTTCTTGAATCAAATTCAGATTGCAATTCATTACTCGTCTTTTATATTCCACGGCCCTTTCAAATTGCTTGAGAAATCTAATTATACCAAAATCAGATTTGAAATGTCGCTTTAGGTCATTTGTTCAAACTCTCACTAAGTTGTGTACTTCTCATCCCTATGTGAACACATCCTTCATATAACATTCAGCCCATTTTTCTCTTTTTCCATGTATATACTATCCAACCAAGTTTGTTTGCTTGCCTTTGACCTCATATTCTTCAAATGTTGCTTCATCTTCATACTCATACATACACACACTTGAAATCTGAGAAATACTTGGTTCTTTATTGTTGTCTTCAACTTCTTGATTGGGAGAAGCATCGATTCTTCATCGGCTAGTTCAAGTATATGCTTGACGGTATTTTGCATAATGTGAAAAGTGCACGTGCCATGCCATGATTCTAAAAAGACTGCCTTAATTAATTGCTTTTCCCATTGCATAATCTTGATCAGTATATATTGTTTTGGGTTGCTTGCCATTATTGGCTCTCAAGAAGGTCTCAAATAGCCACTTGAAGGATTTAAATGTCTCATCATACATGAGGCAAGCACCAAACACCACTGTTTCTCTAAAATGACTGAACCCAACAAATACGCCAAAGGGCCAACTCTCCTTATTTGTACCAAAGGTAGTATCAAAACTAACAACATCACCAAAATATGCATAGTCAGTGAGCATTTTAGCATCAGCCCAAAATATGTTTGCAATCTGTTCTTCCCGATCCATCTGCAATGCATACTGAAATGATGGATTCTCAACAATTTTTTCCTGAAAATACATAAGCATGCTTCCTGCTTGACCATATGCCATCTCCAGTTGTCGCTTGCCCCGTAAATAGTTCTTAAGGTCTTGAAGAGTGTAACTGAGATTATCTAAGCCACCAACCTTGATTCAAGCCAACTCATGAGCAGCTTTGGGCCCAATTCCTGCATCGTCAACCGTCTCAATTTCAAAACCTTGTAATCGTGAAATTTTCCTCCGGGACACCATTAAGTGTGAGGTTTGTGGCGGTGGAGGGTATGATTGTGTTCCAAATTCAGATCGACCACTTTATAATTTCCCTTATCGTTGTCAATATAAGCCACATGCGAACATTACAACCAGTTCTAGTTTCAAATCTTGGACACTTTGTTAGATGACCCTCATTTTACACAAACATATCTGCAAGATCGAACTTTCCCATCTAACTTTCTTTTGTTTGTGTACAATTTTCTCACCTCAAAGCCTTTCGACCCCCATAGCTAATCCAAAACATCCAAGCCACATCTATAGTATTGAACTCCATGCCAACTTGAGGTGAAAGACTAGAAAACACGCCCTCCCTACAAGAAAACAAATAAAGATGATATGATATTAGGTGGTAGATTGAACAACTAAAATTTATACCCTAATTAGATGGGTAAAAAGAAAAAAAAGCATGACAGTACGCACCTTTTTCTTCCATCTTAAATATCCAAATTTTAATGTGATGCAAGCAAATTGGTGCTTTCCTTCAAGCTTCCATGTCAGAATTCCTTCAATCGATCCGTTCCAGCACAATCCAACAAGGGAGGATAAAAAAGAATTTAAATCAAAACAACAACCTGTTAAGTACACAGCAATAGATGAAGGGTGCAGAGATTTTTCTACTGAAATATTGGCACTAGTTCAGCATATCGATGGGGAGATTTAGGTCACCTGCTTATCACCGGGAGGACCAGCAACGGGACCGGATCGCCGCCTCCAGCACCTCCTCGACTTTGCCGCCAAAAACGCAGACCGGACGGCAGAAATCGCGCCAAAAAATTGCCGCCTCCAGTAACGTGCTGATATTGGGCCGAAGCCCAGGAAGGTCAGAGCGGAAGCACCGTAATGTTGCTGGACTACTCATCAGCGTTGGATTTAAATGAACGGTGAAGATTGGCGACTGGAGAGAGCAGTCGTTCCATCGTACTCAACCTCCAATCAGATCGATCACTCGGCGATCGAGAAGAAGCAGCAAAGAACAGGGGAAAGAACACACGGAAAACCAACAGCACGGCGCTGAAATCATCTCGATGACCACCATTACTGACGTGTAGTATGTGTGTACTGGCTAGCTAGGCCGGCCGTCGTGCAGGAAGCTAGTGGCCGGCTAGTGCCCAACGCCGGGGCTCGGGACGGACCCGAGCACCCGCGCGGCGGCATTGCCAGCGACCGTCATGCTCCTGCCGCCCAACGACGACGCCGGCGGCGATCCTCGGAGCCCGCTCTCTGCCGCCGCTGCTGTCGCCACCGCCGTCCGTGACGACGACGGTCCAGCATCTCCCTTGCTGCCGGCTCGTGGTCGAACGTCGGCAACCAGAAGCACCCTTGCCGCCTCTGCGTACGGAGGAGGCGTCGCCACGAGCATCACGGCGAGCGAGAAGAGGAGGACGAGCACTGCCACTCTGCATCTGCACGCGGCGGCCATTTAGCTTGCTCTCGATCGATCCTATCTTTATCTGTGTGCTGTGAGCGTGCGTGCGTGCGTGCCTTTTCAGTTCAATCAGGGAGGATTTTCGAGGAGATTAGGGAGGGTTTATGGGGGTGTTTAGTTGGTGAAATATTTTGGGTTGGGCTACCGTAGCACTTTTCGTTTGTATTTGGTAATTATTGTCCAATCATAGACTAACTAGCCTTAAAAAGATTCGTCTCGCACTTTTCAACCAAACTGTGCAATCAGTTTTTTTATTTACCTACATTTAGTGCTCTAAAAATACGTTAAGAGATTTGATATGACGGAATCAGAAGATTTTGGGTTGCTGTAGCGAAAGAATCTAACACCCCATAAGCGCGGCGGAGGGCCGGGCGTGTGGTGCCGCCTGCGCAGTGTCCAGTGGGAGAACGCGATGGAGGCGTAGGGACAAAACAACGCCTGGGCGGCGCGTTGCGGCGGCGGCGGCGGCGCAGCCGCAGCGCTGCGGCAGCCTGCCCCGCGCACGGCGGCAAAGCAACCGATCGATATCGAGGCGGAGGCGGAGGCAAAAGGCATCGGCCGGAGCATCGAAACCTGAGGAAACGGGCCCGAAAACACGCGGACACGGAGCGGGTCGGTTAGTCGCAACGTCGGGGATCCCAGCGACAATTTCACATCGAAAAAAAGGCTCGGTCCTGTGGGCGGGATCGAGTGGCCATCCACCGGTCCCGGCGCGCGAGACTACGAGCGACCAGCCGCGTGGGAGCTGCCACGGTCGTGGTCCCAGCGGCCCGGGAGCGAGCTAGCGGCCGTCCGCCGGCGGTCCGAAGTCCTGTCGGCGGTCCTTAGCCGATAGGGGCGCCATCGCATCCGCTCGCGACTTTGTCGGCCTCTGAATGGCCGATTTGGAACCTTTCGTCCGTAAAATATAAATATATGCTTCGCACGCGTTACTTGAAGCAAGTATTACCGCCGTAAAAATGACGCCTCGGTGTTTAACCGTTTATGGTATTTAAATCTCTCGTGGGCTTAGTAATAATAACTTGGTTTTGCACTTTTGCGCGTTGTGTGATGTATCATGCATGCGAACGTCGTGAGAAGGAAGATGATTTATTAGGACGCTGCGTCAAGGTTTATGGAGCTGTGGCGGAGTAGAAAACACATGTACAAAGGTCGAAGAGTTGCGCCGCCGCCCCAAAGGGCCCAAACCCTAGGGTGCCGCCGCCCCCTCCACTTCCACCACCGCTGGTCCCCTCCCTTCTCCTCCCGCATCACGCCGGTGGTTGAAGGGAGTGGGGATCCATCGCTTTTAATAAGTTTTTCCTAGTAGATCGAAGTCTTCAATGTTCAAGGTTTCTCCGAGAGATCCAATTGAAGAGATTGGCCCCGGCGTAAAGGCGTTGTCAAGATCATCGATGGAGCAATGGAGCCGTGTCGTTCCTCGGGGTGATGGCAAGACGAAGACATCACCATTGATGGAGAATAAGGTACTCCGGCCCTTCCTTTGTCTCGTTGTGGTTCTATGCGGCCATGGCGATGGGCTAGTGAGATTTAGTTTTCCAACGATATCTATCTGGATGTCGGTTGGACTTGTGTTCTCTCATGATGAATCCGGTGAAGGCAACGGCGATGAGTTCGATGACGTGTCGGCGGCGCCAATTTCATTATGTTCGCATGTGGAGTTTTAGCAGTTTACTTCTCTTTTACAAAAGTGATGGGTATGAGGATGTTGGCGGTGGATGGTGAGATGGCCCCGTTTCGCTCGGATCGGAGCTTGCGTCCCCGTGGCATATCCGCTTGGGATGATGATCCTAGATGGTGGTATTTATGGCTTTTTCAAGGTTTTTTTGTCTCCCATCAATGGAGGTGTAGTAGTGTGGTTTACTTTTGTAACGAGAGGATGTAAATTGCTTTAGTATCAATAGAATTTTTCCTTATCGAAAAAAAAAAAAAAAAAAAAAATGAAGCAAGACAGGACCACCCTTTCGTCTAATCTATCACGTTCGATTCTGCATAAAATAAATGGAGGAGGAAAAAAAAACTGTCACCTTGGGAAAAGAAAAGAAGAGATGCTTTTTTTTTGGAATGAGTAGGAAAGAGCGCAGAATATAGGATTTTTGTGGGTTGGGAAACACCAATAGATGGATTTGAGAGGCCCATTCCACAACAGAAATATAGAGCGTAAATCTTGCTCTTGAGGGGAAAAAAAAGAAGAGGAGCCAACCAAAAGGATAGTTTTTTTTATGTTCTAGCCACCTATGAATTTTGGTAGTTAGGTGAATGTTTACTTTTTAGCTCTGATTTCGCTAATGCAATTAATTCAGAAAGGAACTTTGGACTTACTATACTACTACATCAAAAAATAGAAAGAAAAGCAACTTGCTCCAAAAGGCATGCACATATGATAGATAGCTTAAAAATAAGATGGAATCATGCCTCTAATCCAGATGAAATCAGGCATGTATATATCTTTGAAAAGGATCATCATTTTATTTTTGAAACAAAAAAGAAGCATCATTATCTGTCCTATATAACTAACTATGTGTGTGTGAATGAGAGCTCATGATTGCTCAAAAAATGAAAGCGCAAATTATCTGATTATTGTGTTTTTTTTTTTCCTGAAAGAGTACGATTATTCTGCTCATCTAAAGTCTGAACAACTAGCCTTCAATATTTTATTATTTTTAATCACCCACTCCCAGACGTTTTAGTATGATGACAGTAAATTAGGTTGACTAATTAATTAATTAACTTATTATCGAAAACGGAGAGAGTACAAAATATAGGGACCAAATATGTTAGGGATTTGGTAGAATTAAAGTGCGTTTCCGTTCTAATAACAATTATTGCATATGTTTTATATTAAAACTGCAGTTTTAGTTCGTTACAAAGAAAAAAAACATTACATAAAAACTACAAATCCAATGAAAATCTTATCTGTGTTGGTGCAATGACAATTAACGATGGCCAAGATTTGAAATGTTAAGACACAAAGAGAAATAACAAATTATAAAAAGTAACAATCTATTTATAGTCGGCAGTACATAGAAATAACAAATTATAAAAGTAACAATCTATTTATAGTCAGCAGTACATAGCGTTGTCTGAAATAATCTTAAAATTATGCACCTGAAATACATGATGTGAATGAATATATATTCATATAATAATTCATGAGCAATAAATAGTAGACTCTAGGAATAGAGACCAAATGCAAGCTTTTCTCGCGCGATCCTGGCCGCGTGATCAACCCAACTCATGCACCATCCTTTAATTTGCCGGCTTGTCAGTGCATTTCACCCTCCCAAAAATGGCACTCTCAGCACCTCCTGAGCATACCTTCACGGCGTCAGCCTCCTGCGTCCCAGCCAACAACAGCAGGCATAGCAGCACTAGCGCCGCCACGATGAGACGCCAGATGCTCACCTTCATGATCGCCGGCGGACCTTCTTTTCTTATGAGATGACTGGGATTGAGAGATGGGTGATGATCTATTGCTAATTTTATTCTTTGGTGGCAGGGCCGGATGCTATTAGCGGTAACATAAAGGTTATACCTTAGCTTATTATATAGGTTGATGGATGTGTAAAATATGAGTGGATGCCAGGAAATTCAGGATCCACTGGATTAATTTAATCTAATCGTTGCTATATTAAGTTCAAAAGAGGAGAAGACATGCCGACACATGCGGCGTTGAGTTTTGTCTAGCTGCCTTTCTTCCTTCCTTCCGGTAAAAGATAGCCAACAACTCCCGGTTCAATATTATCGGTGCGAAATGTTACTATAATAAGCAGTGGGGAATATTTTGGATATCTTGTATGAAGAAAAGAACATTTAGTCTCACTTACTAGGAAATGATATGGACACCTTACATAAAAAAAAGAAATTATCCGATAGAGTTTAAGAACTTTATAAAGGTTATATATTATAGATATGTTTAAATTTTTTAAAATTGTAAAAAATCGGTGGCAGCGCGGCTCTCCTCTCCTCACAGGAATGGTGGCCTATAATCCAACATGACGTCATCCAATTCATGTACTCGACCTAGCTTCGAGAAGCTAGGCAAGAAAAACATGCCCTCTCGTTGGGCACCGATGCAGACGCCTCAAAGCGCCGCCAAGCTGCACCATGGCGACACCGCGATTGATGTGCATGATGAAGGCGGTCACATCTCCTCTTAGGCATCGGCCACGCATGTTTGGCCGCCATACGCAGGATGCCGCCGGCATAAGGGCCCCACTTGCTCTACACGCACCGCCGCCATGGCCCGCCGCCGCGTCGCGCCGGAAGAAAAGCGGGCGGTGACCGACTCCACAAAGTGAGGGAGTGAGGCGGCGACCGGATTCGCTCCGCACGCTGCTTGACTTGGCCACCCTCGAGGACCTAAACTAAATAGGGCCGCCGTGGAGGGTGGACGGTGGAGGTGCGGGAGTATGCTTGAGGCCGAGGTGGAGGTTCACATACGGTTGTCGCCTCTGTAGCAATGGTTACATCGCGGAGAGGGGAGAAGGGTCGCCCAAGCAAAGGAGCTAGGGTTCGAGGAGTCGTATGATATAAACCATCGGATAAAGAGGTAAATGTCTGGGCTTGTGGGAGGTAGTAGGTCAATCTAGCATTTTATAATGGTGTGACTAAATTTTATGAACAAAAAGTATAAGTAGTTAAGGTCTTCGAAGTTTTGTTTTGAATATTTCTCCATATGAATTTATGATAACTTCAAACACAATTTTGAGATAGTAGATAATTTGAAATGGAAGAGTGAGCAACAACAAAGTTGTATAACTCATCGAGATTTACATCTTTTATTTTGGTTATTTCTCCACCCGGCTATGTTTGGACAATTTAAAATTTGAATTTAAAAGTTTGAAAACTTTGAACTGATTTTTTATCAACTAGAAAAATCATCAATAAAAAAAAGTCATATAACGCATCAAGATCTACAACTTTTATCTTGGTTATTTTTAATCGGACAAAATGATAGTAACATTGTTTATAAATTTTATATATCTCTAGTATGGTTTCATAAATCATAAGAGAGATTTAAATTCTATGAACAAGGTTACTACCATTTTTGGATTAAGAAATAACAAGAACAAAGGTTATGGATGCTGACGAGTAAATATTGCACGGTTTTAGACTTTAGATAGGAATAGACGGCAAAGTCAAAGACGTTTACATAGTGACCGGATACGGACGGGATACGGTGCGTCGTATGCCACGTAGGCTTGTAGGTGGGCCCAAATACTCGCCATTCGTATCCAGTGGCATAATTCAACGAACGAGAAAGTTGCAATGGCCTGCTTTCTATTACATTAATAGTAATGACATGTTTCAAAAGCGTGAAAATTGTAATGGCCTGAAACCATATAACCCAATATTTGCTGCAGACAAATATTGGGTAAGCACGGTAGCACTTTTTGTTCGTTGATGGGTGTACCAAGACTCAAAAGAATCGCATTTAATACCTCGGACATACGTTTGATGCATTTAATGCTTTGATTGATATGATGGGAGAAAAGTGGGGGCCCAAATACACCCAAATACACCTCTGGTCACCTTCTTCTAGTTGTTCGGATGGTTTTATACATTTCTTTTGCTATGCACGTAGTAATACACTATGTCTATATACATAGTAAAAAAAAAAAGTATCTAGAAAAGCAAAAACGTCTTATAATTTGGAATGGAGGTAATAGCTGATTTTGGCTAATTGAATAATATTCTCAGAAGAAACAATAAGCTTAAATAAGCCAAGACAAACGGATAGTCTACATCCAACCGGGCGAGCCGACGGTTCGCTAGTCTGCCGGGTGCCGGTGCGGGTGCCCGCCGCCGCTTCCACACGGCTGCACCCGCACCCATGCCGACGCCTAAGCGGTGGCGGCGCAAGCGCGACCATGAAGCTGCAGAAGAGCCCCGCGTGGAGGTGGAACTCCCGCTCGGAGCCGCCGCGCCGCTCGACTGGCGGCGGCTGTGTGCACCCACAGCTGCTCATGATGGCGCCAACCGTCTCCCTCCTTGCCCGGCGTCCGCCCACCCCATGCGCCCGCGACTCCGTGCTCCTCGCCGCCGTGCATGGTGCCTCCACGCTCTGCCCGCTCAACCAGGACCACATCCTCGTAAGCATGTACATGGATCGGGTCCGAATCGGCGTTGATGATGGCGTTGTCGGGAAAGCGGCGGCTCTTCGATTTCCATTTCCTAGTTTGGTATCCGCGGGGGCGGTGCGCGTCGCGCGATGCGGTTGTCGGCGGAGGATGGCAAGACGGTTCGCGGTGTTCCAGGCGATGCACCCTGCGGCCTGACGCGAGGGGTCGATCGGTTAGTCAAGCAATGTCGATCCAACGACGATTTCATTTCACATCGAAAAGGCTCGATCGAGTGTCGGGGAGTGGCCATCCACCCGTCCCGCCAGGGGTCGTGGTCCGGGCGGGCGGGGACAAGAGCTAGCGCGGCCCGTCCGCCGGCGCCGAAGTCCCGTCGCCGGCCGGCTAGCCAATAGGGGCGCCATGGGCATCCGACCTGCGACTTGTCGGCCTCTAAATGGCCGATTGAGCCTTTCGTCCGTGAAATATCTGCCGGGCACGTTATTTGAAGCAAGTATTACCGCCGTAAATGGTGTCTCTGTGTTTAACCGTTTTTGGTATGTAAATTTTTGTGGCTTAGGCCATGTTCACTTGCCATGCACCAACTCAAAAAGTGTTGCGGTTTTTTACGTCACATCAAATCTTTTAACGTATGCATGGAGCATTAAATTTATATAAATAAAAAACTAATTACATAGTTTGGCTGAAAAGTATAAGACGAATATTTTGAGTCTAGTTAGTCCATTGGGACAATAATTAACAAATACAAACGAAAAGTGCTACAAAGAAGACTGTCTAAATTCACTATAACTTTTCATTATAGACATAACTTTTCTTTCACACTTAGATACTCCCTCCATATTGAAAAAAGGAAGTCGTTTTTTGGAAAAAGGCTTCTGGCAAACATTGGGAACATAAATGATTAATAACTTTTAAGTCGTTGAGTTTTGAAATGTGAAAATCATATCAATAGATTTGTCTTGAAAAATACTTTCATAAAAGTATACATATATAATTTTTAATAAATATTTTGATAGAAAAGAGAAGTCAAAGTTGCACTTTGGAGACCGTGGTCGATGTCCTAAACGACTTCCTTTTCAATATGGAGGGAGTATATGTTATGTCTAAATTCATTATAACAACTGGTGAATCAACAAACGCCAAAACGTCTTATAATTCGGGATGAAGGAAATGTAAGACTGTTCAAGTCCCACCCAGGTAAAGAAAACTCCCATAAAAAAAGTGAATATGTTTTAGAAGCCACCATTTTAATTTCAAAGGGGTAAAAGGAGGAGCAACATGTAGCAAAGCAGATTCAAGATAAAAAAAGGTGTTTGGTTTAGATGCTATGTTACTCCAGCTCATCATGTTTGCTCTTTCTTCTCATAAAGCTTTCCTTCCGGGAACGAGCACTTGTTCTCTCAGCTTGTGTTATTGCAGGGAACACTTGCAAGGGCACGAACCGCAAAGCTACATATCCGGTTTCCCCAATTGAGCACACGCTCATCGTTGCCTGAGTGCAGAAGGCACTATTTCTTTCAGGCAAACTGTTGTGCGCTCCATGTGTTTTTTCTTGGACTTATTATCGTAACGGGACATCTAAAACTCTAATAAAGCCTTATCTCCCACTAGAGGCCTATTTTAGGAATTTTCGGCCCCGATTGGCTGATGTGAGTAGTATCTGAAATTTCAATTCGGTGGACAATCCAGCCAACGCGAGGAACGCGAGCAGTCACAAGGTGTTCAATGCCGCGACGACGGTCGCCCTCCCCCGACCGTCGGCTTCCCCACGAGGAAGCAAATGGGCGCCGCCAACCGTAGCATTCCCCTCTACCAGAGGTTCGGCATGTCCACCAACTCCACCAGGTGTTCAATGCCGCCCTCCCCGACCGTCTGCCGAGCCCGTCTGCGCCCTCTCTTCCCCTTCCTCGGATCCGGCGGACCTGCCCCAAGGCGGTTGCTCTCTCTCGGGCCCCGAGCACCAGCAGCGATGTCGGCGGCGGCGAAGGCCAAGGCAGAAGAGGAGCGGCGGCAAGTGGGGCGCGGCGGCGATGGACCCCGCCGAGGCGCTTGTCTCCGACAAGAGGCGTCGGGAGCGCGGCGGCATGGACGACTCCAACCACGAGTTTGACAGGTGCCTTGCCTTGCCTGCTCCGCACCCCCTCTCCTCGACGCCTTTCATGTTCGCTGCTTTGGATTCGCCGCGGTCCAGGAGCAAGGCCGTTGGTTCGAGTCGGGGCGACGAAGCAACGGTTTCGATCCTAATAAGTAATAACTGTGCCTCCGTTCCGTGACAATTTTTTGGGGAAATTTCGTGCGATTGATGATTGGTTGCTCTACACATTTCATGATCCGGGGTGTTCCTTCAATGTGATTGGTGGGGCAGTGACATGAAGGAGATCGTCACGCAGCTGGAGCACATCAAGGACAAGGCCCATAAGGACGGCAAGAAGAAGACCGAGCAGGACATTTCCAGGTGATTACGATTTCAATTCTGCTCACCCACCTAGGATTTTGGTTTTACTGAATGTCTATGTGCGAGGCTGATGAGGAAGTTCTTGGTCATGGAGATGAAATGCCAGATTTCATTGTAGTGCAAGAACAAATTGGTGGGAAACGACAAGGTGCGGATCTTTGTCCTATACACAACACCATCTCCGTCTGATATCTGATTATTCATAGTTTATTTCTTTCAGCTACTAATTGCGTAAAAATATTCATACACAATTATTTGTTGATGTTGTCTTCAGCCAACTGCAGGAGCCACTTTTTTCTCATCAGCCCTGTTATCAGTAGAGGAGTTTCTCATGCCATACTATAGGTGTAAAGTTGAAACTTTATGATACTTCAAGGCATGCACAGTGATAATCAGCCTGTTCAATTAATTATAATCAGCATGTTCAATTAATTCCTCCTGTTGCCCATTCTAGAGTCTCTGGCCGTACTGTCTCTTGCCTCCCATGACCTCTTCCTTTCTTGCCTGCAGGTCAGCACACATGGACAGGCGGGGAAGAAAACCAGCGGATCTCCCGCATTGGCTCTGTTTCCACTCTCCTGGTACTTGCATCTTCATTCATTTTATGTCTTTGTGCGGGTCACCAGCAATCCAGTCATGTATGTTCATATGTGCTAACAAATTCAAATTCAAAATGCATTTATTTTTCTGTCTAGGTTCACTAGGCTGCGAGCCATTGTTGAGATGATAGAGGATATATGGTTTTCAGATTATTGAAGAACGTGATTAGGCGTGATTGAAAAAAAAATAAATTTTTTTGGATTATAGGCCATGCTGTCACGATCATACTACCCTATTGTTGGCTTTACCACCTACTCTATGTTTATACAAATTGACAGTTCAGAGTGGCCAATTACCTCTTAGAGTTGCAGTTTGAAAGGGTCTATGAATATTCATGCACTTGCAGTTGAATTAAGCTTAGTTGACAACATGCCAGGTTGCTTGCCTCCCTTATTTTCCCACAAACATGTATTTTTTATATCCTCAGCTTTGATATGTAAACTATGTTTTTCCCCTACCTTCGTAGAAACGTATTCTCGGTTTCCCTGAATTGAGTAATCAAACAAATCCTAATAATTAATGTGAATGAGAATTATCAGTTATCTCTTCCCCTCATCATATAGATGCCCGTTAAAAATGTTGCATTGTCAAAAAGAGATCGTGTATAAATTGTGGATACAACTATTCTGCCACATTTCTGTATGTAAAAGCCAATTTGTTGATACTACAAACGTAGTTGGTCACTTCCTAGGCAACCTCAATTTTTCTTATGCATTTATTTTGTTGGTCCACCATTTGATGGGAAAATGAAGCATCCGAATCTTTGTCAGACAGAAGTCCTTGATGATGATACCTTTTGATCAGCTGACCTTACCAAGGCGGCTACTGCATGAACGATGCCACACAATGCTTAAATGGCCTTTGCACTTATCTATGAAACTACATGTTTATTTTAGCTCAGTCATAATCAGACATATTCAGGCAAAAGATTGACGTCATACTTTTCTAACATAACACATGTATCTTTTTTTTTTTCCAGGGTGGCCAGTACATTGGACCAGCTCTTGCAAATGATTCAGAACCTTTCATGTCACAACTCGATTACAAGAAATAATTAGGTCTGCTCTGCATGTTTCCCTCTGGTAGATTGTTTTATAGTCCCAGCATTTACAAATTTGCAAATCCATGTTAGTATCATAACACAATAACTATTCAGTCAAATGCACCATTCACTTGTATCAGTCAAATTAGTTATCTTGATTTGTTATTGGAAAGGGTTCGGTTTTAATGATTCCTGGGGAAAGTGAATATATAATACTGCTTACAGTTTTGCTCTATTTTCAGAGTTATACTTATTCAAATATTCAAAGTTCAATCTGCATTTATCTCCTGATTCTTATTTGTTAATAACTCATACATTCCTTCCTTCAGTTGCCAGCGGCAACGCTACGAATCTACCTAGCTTAAGTGATTTCCGAGATGGAAGCATTCATTCAAATTTGCGGACATTTGAGGCAAAATGATGACACGAGGAGGCAGCGACACTATGTCTCCACCAACTTAAATTGTTCTCTAAGCAATTAAATAAAATTCTACTGCATACCCACACAACGCTGGGGAATCCCCCCCTAGTTAATCAGTACTCTACTACTCTTTTTTGGAGTTCATTAATCATTACTCCTACGAGCTCATCGTTTTTCTAGAGTAGTATAGTATAGTACTGTTCTCTATGATGTAACAGGACATAGAAAAAAATATTGGTACAAATAACATCTCTCAACTTTGATCGATGTGTCATTGACTCTCACCCTGAAAAACACCTCTTCCTAAACCAGCAAGCAGCAAGTTCAGTAATTTGATCTCGTGATTAATCTATAACTCACTAAAACTAACCTTCCAAGTGCAGCAATTTGTTAATGATTTCTTTTCTTTGCGATGTAAAAACTGACAAATTGATGATATAATAATTAAATATTCAGTCACTCCGCTTATCACGGACGACTCGCTGACTGAGTGTGACAGATGTTGTGTTGCTTTTATTCCGCAAACACTTGACTCGCTGACTGAGTGTGACAGATGTTGTGTTGCTTTTATTCCGCAAACACTTGCTGACGTTTTCATCTACATGGTTCTTATCCGCTTCTCAAAGTCAATAAACTTAATACGCAAAGTATCAAGTTCACACTAATCAGTCCAAAGCAGGAAGGATTAATCTGCAATTTCAAATACAACTAGTCATACATAAATTCAACGCTACTTGGCCCCAACTCAATCTTGACGTGAACCCAAGCGTGTGTGGGCGGCAATTTGGCAAATGGATCGGAGAGAAGTGGATTAAGTTTGTCAAGTGTTGTTCTTGGCGTTGTTTTTTGTGTTAACCTAAGACATGCATATGGATGCAACGCAAGCTATATAGTACTAACTAATGGAAGTGTGCACGCCAATCCTCAACTTCTTGTGCTCAAATGCTGCTTCCAAGCTAGCACACTGGGCTATCATTTTATATTGACATAGAGCTATCGGACTCTCCAAGTGGTTGTTTGGGCAGATATATATATTTTCTTGTTCAGTTAATTCAACTTCAATGTTTTATGCCTTTGCATGCTTAATTACAAAAAGGATTACACGCGTTTGAGCAAATGTACGATTGAAATTGCCAGCTGGTAAAATGAATCCTTGTTGTCTATTGAAATGCTCCAAAATATAGTCTTATCTACAAAAGTTTTGAATAGCTGCCTAAGACATTTAGTTGTCTATGTCCCAAAACAAGCTATAGACGGTCATACGGTAGTTAAGAGAGCTAAATTGTACATAAGAACACTTAGCTAAATCTTTCTCAAACTATATTAGGAGATTTAAAACTTTGCCATAAACAAAGATATTTCTATGGTTCGGAAATTGGATATGTGGGGATTCGGAATTTGAGTGGCAAAACTCTCAGCTTTAATTTGGTTGCTTGCTCACACAATACAATGTTAAGATAGGGATTTGCTAATTTTCAAGTGCCTAAAAAATAGCATTTGTTTAGGCAACAACTGTGAGCCATGAGATGAAGATTTAACAGATCAAATGTATGAATCTTAAAGCAAGATTAAAGGACCATCGCATGAACCAAAAGATAGATTTCAAGAGTCTGGGTTTTAGGAAAAGTGGTTAAGGTACTATCCTTATATCTCTTAGAAAGAGTTCTCCTACTATTAATATACTAGACTTAGAGCAACTCCAAAGGGGTTTTACTTGAGCCCCCATATCTAAATATGTGGTCTCGGCTAAAAATCCAACTCCCAAGGGCCTTTACTTGAGCCCCCATATCTAAATAGGAGTACATCCCAAATTTGTTGGGCCAACAAAATTCACCCTATGGCCAACAAATTTGTTGGGTCACTCCTCGTCCCCCATCCCGCCTCGTGTCACGTGTTTCCTCTCTTCCGACACAAGCAAAGGCGCATCCATCCCCCTCCGCCATGAGCACAGCGTCAGCCCCACGACTTCGGCGAGGAGGATGTAGCGGCGCGGCCACCGCTCCTTTCCCTCCCCTCGCGCCCGATGACGGTGTTCGTGACCACCAACACACGGGCGTTGGTTGCATGCTTTGCCCCGACGTGGGACAGAGGGACACTACGGCTCTGCCCTCCACCGTGTGCTCTGCCTCGGTGTTCGCCGTGTGCCACGTCCTCCGGCGAACACGACCCTCCCTCCCCGCCTTTGTAGTAAGAGATGCCTCCCATGGCCACCAGTATTCTTCCCCACGTGGCCGGATCCACATGGCAGCCAATGGATTCACGATGTGGATCCCTCCCATGGCCACCTCCACTTCCCCTCCACGCACCTCTGCCTCCACATCCACTCCGATAAGCACAAACACCCGCCTCCACAGCGCTCCGACGAGCGCGCCCGCCTGCCTCGGCCTCCATGTGCAGTCCGAGAGCTCAGTACGGAGGAGGAAGAAAACAAAGAGAATGACGAGTGGAGCCTATTTGGCAGTGTCTGCTGAAATGAATTTGGGTGCTTAAATTTGGAATCGCAGGGAAAAATGGCAACAAAAATGGGTGGAGCACCCAAATCAAAAGTAGGAGCTCGATTTTGGGGCTTCCATGGGAGATGCTCTTAGAACAAGCGAATTAGTTTATAAATGATGTAATTAACTTGTTACAATTATATATATTTCAAACCGAGAGAGTATATATGTTAAAAAAGAATAGTACTGCTAGACACAATAATTTGGACTCTTGAAGGTTCAGGGAAGTATACTGCTAGATCAGCGTACGACATTCAGTTTGCAGGACACATTGAGTCGATCTTCCCGAAACTGATTTGGAAAGCGAAGGCAACACCACGCTGCAAATTCTTCATTTGGTTATTACTCCAGGACAGACTCTGGACATCAAGGCTGCAAATTAGAGGCTGCGAAAACAGCTATTTTGCCCACTTTGTCAGCGCAATCTGGAGACCGCCCACCATCTCTTCATTGAATACACATACACAAGAACTATATGGAGCACCGTAGGAACCTGGAGCGGTTTCCATGGATTTAACCCACAGACCTGGCCGATAAAGGAGGATATTCAAGATTGGTTGGAACGTTTGATCAGCGGAAGGGATGCTGAGGCACACTCTCTGGTGATCCAAACTCTTTGGCAAATCTGGGCAGAGCGGAATGCTAGAATCTTTAGAGACCAGCATGTTTCGAATCGACGTTCTCCTCGAAAAATAAAGGACGAGTTCAACAATTGGCGCACAGCATTGGCAGGACGTCAAGTGCCGACCGGATAGCTGCAATCTCCGGGAGTAGTTAGCTTTTATTTTCGATACTCATAGCGCGGTCTGCGATATGAGTACTTTTGCGCTACTCGCGCATGTATGAAACTCTATTCCTTCTTATCAATATATTGCCGGAAAACCGGTTATTTCAAAAAAAAAAAATAGTACTATGAAAATGTACAAACCAAAAATACTTATTGAAGTCCAAAGCTGTCATGTGCTTTGACATACAAGGGATGCTGAAGCCCTGTTTAGAATGAGGGGATTTTTTCTTGTTTGTACTTTTTTTCTATAAATTAAATCCAATCCGGTGAAATTTCTATAGAATTATTATTTTTCTCGTCAAATTCTTGCACTCGAAAATACAAATTGTCCATCAACCAATGGTGACAATGTACACAAATTGTAGGATAGATGTCAAGGAGCTCACGGTGCAATAGCAAAGCCACACTGGTTGGGGTTCTCATCCGGGCTCAAAATGCTAGGTGCGACACATTATCACTCGGGTTTTATTGTAGGATTTTCCGGCGTTGTGCATTAAGTGGTAGGTGGCGTCCCGTCGATAGTGAGATCGACTGTGGTGCTCATAGGGGTAGGGATTTATTCCAACATTCGCCGGATCAGTCATTTAAAGGTGCTCATAGGAGTTGGATTTGTATACGTGTTTGTAGGGGTGATTGTGCGTGCGTGCGTCTATGAATCTACAAAAAAAAATATAGGATAGATGACTCATGTCCGACTAGTTGGCTCACTGGTGCAAGTAAAGACAATGCAACATTGGTGCTGTCAATCAAATTTTCATAATATAGACCCACACAGATTTTAACAAAAAAAAATATTGCTAGGTAATAATGTTTTCCAAAAAAATTATAAAAAAGGAGTCAAATCTGGATTACCCTCCTCAACTAATACGATGAATTTGGAAAAGCACTTGAACTCAAATACCAGAAAACAAATATATACTGCGCATCTTAATTTTTTTGAATAGGACAAAATACCCTCTTTGACCATTTCGGACGGGTTAGCCCTCCCTCCGAAAAAGAAAAGAAAAATCCCTTTAGAAAAATGATAACGATACGATGAGGCCTAAGCTGAAATTGGCCAGGTATTAATGGGCCAGGCCTCGTATGGTTGAGGTCGGGACAGGTACATTTTTTCTCAAAGGCCGGTCGAGATAGCATTTTCATTACGCGTTAGAGTTCTATAAACATCTTATTTTATTATGATATTTTTAACAACATGCAGGAAATCTTTAAACATCTTATTCTATGTTGTCTTTCTTTAACAACGTACTCCCCTATTCCCAAAAATCAAACATTTTAACTTTATAATCAAATATATATATAGGAAAATATTAATATTTATGATGCAAAATTAGTTTTATTAGGTGAATTCTTGAACATATATTTTTATAATAAACTTATTTGGATATATAAGTTTATAATCTAGCGACGTGGGGCTTGGCGGGGCTGCCTGGCCGCGGCTGCAGTGGCGTTAGCCGGAGCCGGCAAGCGCAAGGTTGCGGCGGCGTGGGACAATATATAGAGTACATGAGGAAAGCCCTAGACTAAGGAGATTACCCTAATGCCCTTTGACTATTATACATTCACATTTGCTCTAAAATGTAACGTGAATGCAATAGTGTTGCATTTGCGAGTTGGCACTACACACTAGAATTAAAAAAAGATGAATTAGATCCAAAATAGAAGATGTCATCGAAGCGTCGCGACTCTTAAACAATGTCAACGTAGAAAAGGATCTCCTCCATAAGAGGGTATTGCCTTCACAACATGTACTTTAACAAATACCTCAAGTCTTCACAACACAATACGTCAGTGAAACTAAGGAGATATGTCAAATCTTGCTTTGGAGATATGTCAAATCAAGACAAAGGAAGAACAAAAAGATTAATTACTACCGTGGTATGGCAAGCAATATGTAGGATGGAGATAATGGCAAATTGAAGGTCATTGATCATGAAATGTAGCAAAATGGCTACGATAGTGACCACCAGAGGGCATAGTCGCATCAACCATGATGATGATGATTAGTTAAATCAACGGGACTTGGCTAACCTAAAAAAGTTTTTTTTTTACATTCCTCTAAAAAAGGTTGATATGACAAACTTTATAGACACGCATACGACTTGAACAATTGGAGATGTGCAACTGCTACGAAAGAGAGCAATATGGCATAGTCGCATCAACCATGATGATGATGATGATTAGCTATATCAACAAGACTTGGATAACCTTAAAAGAAAATAAAAAAGGTTGATTTGACAAAGTTTGTGGACACGCACGGCTTGAACGAATTGGAGATGTGCAACTAGACTTGGATGAACACAAATAAAAAATATAGGCCTCAACATGCTATAGGAGCAGCAAGCAGCAGGATGGTAGCATAACAGTTGCCGTTGTGCACCATAATAGAAATCACCTTTGTTCTTGGTGTTCTTTTGCAACATAATAGAGAACAACATTCTTTTGTTCTCGGTGTTCGTGGACTATTTGGACGTGACCCAACATAACCAAAGCAAAGCCTTGCATCTAAAGTTTTAGAATGTTGGATCCTATAGTTCCAGCTTAGAGCCGTCGAATTGTGTGTCGAAGAATAACAAGATCTGGATTTTTACAATATAATAACATGTTTAGATCTACTAGTGCTATATATGGTAATAATTAGCTTGTTCAACATTTGCTACGAAGTTGCTGAATATGTTGGTAATAGATGGTTCAAACTATTAGCACATATTAGCAACTCTCGACTAGCTAAACAATTAATTGTTGGTAAGATCATACTCTGTTTGGTTAGAGAGATTTTGTTTTTGGAGTTGAGACTAAAAAAAGTCATTTTTAGTCCCTATGAAACCAAATAAGAGGATTTTTTAAAAAAATTATTAAAAATCCCTAGAAATTTCTCCTTAAGAGTATTTTCTAAAAGTCCCTAGGACTGAAAAAGTTCTAGGACTACTTAAGGCCTCAAGTTTTATATACCTTATAAGTTTGCATATGATTTGATTGATTATACTGATTTAATTTGTAAATTTTGTACTCATTTTTATTTATCTCGGCGGAGTGAGTTCAAATTCTTGTTTCGACCTATTATGACTGATCTTTATTAGTAGCTAAAAACGAAAATACATAGGTTTGGTAATAGACCTTAATAACTAGCCAAATAGTGAATGACTTCAACGGGTAATCCGCGCAGACAGCTAGTCGCCATACAATCTCATGGACCGCGTCCACCGAACCGCGCAGACAACTAGTCGCAACACCCAAGACACACATCTCCATACACCGCGTCCACGCAAAGCTCCTTTCACCTCCGCCCTTCCTCTCCAGCTCCCTCCCGCCACGAGCCCCTTATCCTCCAACGGCCAACGATCATCCCGAACCAAGCCAGGGTCCCTCCCCCGCGTCCGCCCGCCAATGTCCGCCGCGGCCGATGACCTCGCGCGCCGCGCCGCCGCGTTCTTTACCGTCCCGATCCCGCCGCCGCAGCGGCAGAAGCAGCAGCTCTCCGGCGTGGCCGCCGCCGTGCTCGACGCCGGGGGACGCCTGGGCCGCGCCGTGGGCGACGTCTTCCGCCGCCTCCGCATCGATGACACCTTCTACTCCGGCGGCGGCGCGCCAAAGCAACGCCGGCGCAAGAAAATTGGCAGGAGATCGGCAGCGGCGCCGGCCAGCAAGGAGGGGGCCACCGGCGGTGGCGGCGATCCCCTCGGCTCCTCGGGTAGGTTCGCGCGGGCGCAAGGGAGCATGAACCTGTCGGCGACGTACGACAGCAGGACGAACGACGTGGAGAGCTCGGTGGTGGCCAGAGGCGACCTGTGGCGCGCGGAGGCGTCGCACAGCAGCAGCGGTGCTGCCAGTGCATCTGCTCCGACGGGCGCCGGGTACGGTGCCAACCTGTTCCTCGTGCAGCTCGGCCCGGTCCTCTTCGTCCGCGACACGACGCTGCTGTTCCCGGTGCACCTCTCCAAGCGCCACCTCATCTGGTACGGATTCGAGCGCAAGGTGCGTGCCTTCATCTCCAACTGTGCAAAAATTTCAGCATTGCCTTGCTTCGTTAAACAAAGGATCACACACACACACACTGTGCAAAAATGAATGCATTGACTTGAGAACACAAGAGCTCTATCTGTTCTTGGCTTCTTGCAGAACGGAGTGCACTCGGTTTGCCCAGCTTATTGGTCGGCTCACAAGAGATGGTTCTTCATGTCCATGTTATGCCTCAACCCATTCGCTTGTGTAAGTCTATAGGCGATCCCTGTTTCTGTTACCTTTCAGTTTCACAGCTCATGTTCATCTCCAACTGAACATTTTGTTCAAACACTGTCAGTCGTTCATGGACATGCAATTCCCAAATGGGCAACTGAGATACGTCGCCGGCGACGGCTTCACGACGCGAGCTTTCCTCCCTCTCCGTGGCGGGATCCTGCAAGCCCATGGGAAATTCCCAGGGGAGAAGAGGCTCAGCTTCTCTTTCAAGGTCAGTGAACCGATGATCGAAGCGTACCAAGCTTCATTGCATCAGGAATCGCATTTGCCATTACTAAATGTCTTTTGCTGCACTTACAATGGCCGTCTCAGTTGCTTGCAGAACAGGAGTGGGGGCAGCTTAGTTCCAATGGTCCAGTGGCCGGATAAGTCTCTCGCTGGGGATCGTCCAGGCATTGTCTTGGAGGACATCTGGCCTGATGCTGCAGCCAGCAACACAGATCAGGCAAATCACATCAACCATGCCACTCTTAATCCTGACAGTACTAGAAAAATAACAAAAATTTGTCAGTACAATTACCTGTTCCATGCACATTGCAGTGTACCAAGATCTGTTTCACCAGCTCCTGTCCAGGATTCTGTAAGAAACCAAAATGCATGGCATCTGAACTGACTGTATCTTCTTCTGATGGACAGCATATGCCCGACGATCGGTGGCCGCCATCCTGGGGTGTGCATGGAGCTCATCCATTCAGCGAACGACAACGTCGGCGTAGTCTGTGGCTACTCCCACACTGCTTCCCCTTCTGCACATGCCTCCATATCGGTCAGCTGCCCAGTTAGCATTACCATTACATCTGAAGAAATTTCACTTGTTATGCCTCCTCATCTTTGGATATCATGACAGATCGGAAGATCGAAGCTGAATGGCGGAGCGGCGAGGTCAGGATTGGTGTTGAGAGTAGACGCTCCACTCCACGGTTTCTGCCGGCCATGGTTCTCGGTTCAGATGAACAGCGGGATCGAGTTCTGATTCCCCATTGTTTTGTTGTGACTGAACGAACATACAGACGACACAGTTACACTTTGTACGAAAACCACACACAGTTACACTGTCCAGAACAAACATACATAGTTACAGGTCTTACTACATTGAAATGTACAGTCGATGTTGTGTATAAAGCTTGGCGACGACGTGTATAAAGCATTTTGATGCTAGTTGTACAAAATGTATTGGTGGATAACTGATCATAAGCAAGGGGAGGAGGCTCCCCGGCCAAACTTCTGAAGAAAGTCCGCGTCTCGCTGAAAAAATGGTGTCTGATATCAAATGCATTCGTACTTTTACATCCAAAATCGCTCATCTGCACATGCCATCCTGCTACTTTCATGCCAAATACATATGGTTGTGCCGTAGGATCATTGTTCATTCATCCTTCTGGGTATCAAAATTCAAGCATGGACGTATTGGTACCGAGTTTTTCCCGCACGTTTGACTCGGCGTGCCGTTGCCGAGCTACATATAAGATCCACCCGTGACCGTGTAGAGTCGACTAGTGCAGCAGAGTCTTGCTCATTCTCCTCGCTGTTGGAATATGTTCCAAATTCATATTGGGCTGCCAACTACTTTGAAGGCCCGTTTAAAAAGATGAAGAGACGGGCGGCATCAATTAGTACCATATTGCTAATTGATGTGGAGGCATAAGTTTTTCCTCCCTATATTTTAGACCAATCCTCCCGGGAAACAACAACAACACAATTATTCCTTCTCTCTTGTAAGCCGCCATACGGCTTTGTAACCCGACTCTTGATATAGTGAGAAGTGTTTGTCGGGGGCGGGTGGTTTTTACTCTCCCGCATTGGGAGGGTTTTCCACGTTAAATCTTGTGTCCCTGCAATTTAAATTTTGATTTACTTCATCGTTTACTCTTGTCGCATTTATAACAATTGGTATCGGGCTTTGGTTGTCGATTAGTGTTCAATGGCGGCGTCGATGAAGTTTGATCTACCGTTCTTTGGATTACAAGACGCGGTTCTCGCTATGGCAAGTCAAGATGCGGGCAATTCTGGCGCGAGAAGGAGGATTATGATGAGGCGTTGGAAGGTTTCGGAAGAAGCCGTCCGCCGATTGGACTTCCGAGGAGAAGCGGAGGGATCGTAAGGCTCGTCTCTAATTCAACTTCATCTCCATAATGATATCTTGCAAGAGGTCTTTGCAAAAGACTGCCGCGGGGAAACTTTGGTTGAAACTGGAATCGACCGTATGTCAAAGGATCTTACCAAGAAGATGCACATGAAGATGAAGTCGTTCACTCTCAAGATGAAGGAGAGTGATTCCGTGATGAGCCACATATACGTGTTCAAGGAGATCGTTGCCGACCTAGTGTCGATGGAGGTTAAGTATGATGATGAGGACTTAGGTCTTTTGTCGTTATGTTCTTTGCCCTCTTCGGTATGCAAATTTTCGTGACACCATATTGCCGAGCCGTGATGAACTAACCCTTACGGAAGTTTATGAGGCACTCCAGTCTAGGGAGAAGATGAAAGGCATGGTGTCCGATGGCACGTCGTCATCCAAGGGCGGCGCTTTGCGGGTGAGAGGCGAATCGAGCATAAATCCTCCGGTGACAACAACGATCGTCACAAAAGTCGTTCAAAGTCCGGACCACCTAAGAAATTGCGTAAGTATTGTAAGAAGAAAACTCATTTTATTGAGGATTGTCCGAAGTTGAAGGCTAAGGACAAGAATAAAAATAAGCCGGATGGTAAGGTTGTTTGCTTGCTTCACTGCTGCCGATGATTGATTCGGAGATTGTCCGGTAGTTTTTCTTTGGCCGTGTTTCCTCCGGTCATGATGAATGGATACTTGATTCAGCATGTTCATTTCATATCTGCACTAACAGAGATTGGTTTAGTTCATTTAAGCCCGTGCGAGAATGGAGATGTTGTGCGTATGGGGAGGCGATAACCCATGTGAGATTGTGGGGATCGGATCAGGTTCGGATCAAGGCTCATGATGGCATGACACGCACTCGAAAAAAATGTCGTACATACCGGGGATGTCTAGAAATCTTATCTCGCTCAGCACGCTTGATGCAGAAGGTTGCAGTTACTCCGGTTCCAATGGCGTTCTAAAGGTATCAAAAGGTTCCCTTGTTTGTTTGAAAGGTGATATGAATTCTGCCAAGTTATATGTTCTTAGAGGAAGTACTTTACATGGTTCTGTTTCCGCTGCTGCTGCTTTGTTTCTAATGATGAACCTAGTAAGACTAACCTTTGGCATAAGCGTTTGGGACATATGAGTCAAGCTGGTATGGCAGAATTGATAAAGAGAGACCTTCTGGATGGCTGCACTTCGAGTAGCATGAAGTTTTGTGAGCATTGTATTTTCGGGAAGCATAAAAGGGTAAAATTCAACACCTCAGTTCATACCACTAAAGGTACACTTGATTATGTACATGCTGACTTATGGGGTCCGTCTCGTAAGCCTTCTCTTGGTGGTGCTCGTTACATGCTTACTATTATTGATGACTACTCTAGAAGGGTTTGGCCTTATTTTCTGAAAAATAAAGATGATACCTTTGCTTGCTTTTTAAAGATTGGAAAGTGATGATAGAAAGGCAAACCGATAAAAAAGTAAAATTGCTTCGTCATCTTGATAATGGTGGAGAGTTTTGTTCGGTTGCTTTTAATGATTATTGCGCACAAGAAGGCATTTTTAAGACATCACACCATACCGCATACCCCCCGCCATGGTGTGGCCGAACGCATGAACAGAACCATCATATCAAGGGCTCGTTGCATGCCGCCCAATGCAAGGATGAGCAAGCGCTTTTGAAATTTGAAGTCGCTAACACCGCATGTTACTTGATAAACAGGTCGCCTTCTATTCCACTAAATAAGAAAACTCCTATTGAGGTATGGTCCGGTACACCTGGCGATTATTCACGCTTGAGAGTTTTTGGCCGCACCGCTTATGCTCATGTTGATAATGGAAAATTAGAGCCTAGAGTCATTAAATGTCTTTTTCTTGGTTATGGTTCGGGAGTTAAAGGCTATAAATTGTGGAATCCCAAACAGAAAGACTTTTATGAGCGGGAGTGTTGTTTTCAATGAATTGTGATGTTTAATGACGGTTTGTCCTTAGATCATGTTCCGAAATTTCTGAAAAAGAGTTGCGTATATCGGTGTGCGGGTGGAGCATGATGATGCTTTGAGACAGTGTGCGAGTGGAGCCTGCTCGTGAAACCGAAGTTGCCGATGATGATGCTCATGATGATGTTCAAGAAAACTCGGTGTGCGGCTCGAGGAGCTGCCCCGATCTACCTATTGCTCAACGCAGATCAAAGAGAAGTTGTGGTGCTCCACCCCGTCTTATTGAAGAATGTAACTTATCTTATTATGCCTTGAGTTGTCTTTGAAACGGTGGAGAATGTTCATGAGCCAACCACTTACAAAGAAGCTATTGGTTGTGGTGATCGTGAGAAGTGGGTTTCAGCTATGCATGAAGAGATGCGATCTACGGAGAAGAATTGCACTTGGGATGTTGTTCCATTGCCTAAGAAAAAGAAGACAGTCCGCTGCAAGTGGATCTTCAAGAGAAAGGAGGGTTTATCTCCAAGTGAGCCTCCAAAGTATAAGGCAAGGTTAGTAGCAAAAGGCTACAAAATAAATTTCGTGTTGATTATAATGATGTGTTCTCTCCAGGTTGTCAAGCATAGCACCATTTGTACTTTCTTTAGTATTGTTGCTTCACATGATCTTGAGCTTGAGCAGTTAGATGTCAAAAAACGCATTTTTGCATGGAGAGCTTGAGGAGGACATATACATGGACCAGCCTGAAGGGTTCATAGTGCCCGGCAAGGAGAAGTTTGTTTGCAAAATTTGAAGAGATCCTTGTATGGTTTGAAGCAGTCCCCTCGTCGGTGGAATAAAAGGTTTGATTCATTTATGCGGTCGCATGGTTTTAAGAGATCAAAATATGATAGTCTGTGTTTACATCAAGCATGTTAATGGATCACCTATATATCTACCGTTATATGTTGATGATATGTTGATTGCTGCCAAGAGTAATGTTGAAATCACTAAATTGAAGAAATTGTTGAGTAGTGAGTTTGATATGAAAGATCTTGGTGCTTTGCTAAGAAAATTCTAGGCATGGAAATTACTAGAGATAGAAAATCTGGTTTGCTATTTCTTAGTCAGAATTATATTAAGAAAAGTTCTTCAAATTTCAACATGCATCATGCAAAGTCTGTTAGTACTCCTATTGCACCTCACTTTAAATTGTCACTGTATAAAGTCCTAGTACAGATGCAGAAATTGAGTACATGTCAAGAGTTCCTTATGCTAGTCTTTGTTGGGTCTTTGATGTATGCCATGGTTTGCTCTCGTCCGGATTTATCATATGCTATGAGTTTGGTTAGTAGATATATGTCTAATCCTCGGTAAAGAACATTGAGGGCAGTTCAGGTGGATTTTCGTGTACCTCGGAGGGACAACAGATTCTTGGTTGGAGTTTGGAAGAACTTCGAAGGGACTTGTTGGATATGTTGATTCCGATTATCTTTTGACCGGGCGAGAAGATCACTTCACGGGTTATGTGTTCACTGCTGGCGCTTGTCTTTGTGAGTTGGAGGGCTACTTTACATCTGTTGTTGCTTTGTCTACTACTCGGTGCGTAATACATGGTTCTTGCCGAGGCGTGCAAAGAATTGATTTGGCTGAAAGGTTTGTACTGTTGAAATGTGTGGAGTTGATTCTTGCATTAATTTATATTGTGACGGTCGAGTGCCATTTATCTTACCAAAGATCGGATGTTCCATGAGAGGACTAAGCACATTGATATTAAGTATCATTTTGTTCGTGATGTGATCGAAGATGGTAAGTTAAAGGTATGCAAGATCGGTACTCATGTTAATCCTGCCGATATGATGACAAAGCCTGCTTCATTTGCTAAGTTTGAGCCGTGCTCGAGCTTAGTTGGTTTAATTGATTAGCCCAAGAGGCTATGTGGCGCCGTAAATATTTTTTCTTATTATGTTCGGGATGAAGGTGTTGATTTATGCTACAAGAGGAATTTGTCTCAAGGTGGAGTTTGTTGGAATATGTTCCAAATTCATATTGGGCTGCCAACTACTGAAGGCCCGTTTAAAGATGAAGACGGAGCAACATCAATTAGTACCATATTGCTAATTGATGTGGAGGCATAAGTTTTCCTCCCTATATATTTAGACCAATCCTCCCGGGAAACAACACAACACAATTATTCCTTCTCTTTGTAAGCCGCCATACGGCTTTGTAACCCGACTCTTGATATAGTGAGAAGTGTTTGTTTGGCCGCGCGCCGTGGTTTTACTCTCCGCATTGGGAGGGTTTTCCACGTTAAATCTTGTGTCCCCGCAATTTAAATTTTGATTTACTTCATCGTTTACTCTTGTCGCATTTATAACACCTGCCTGCTTATTCAGTTCACGCTCGTACCCACCGTGCAGCTTGTGGTTGGCCATGAGGAGCCCGTCGTCTTCCCGGCGACGGAGGAGATCACCGAGGAGGACGGGGCGCTGCCGCGCACAAAGACGGCGCCGCCCTGGTGGTGGCGCGGACCGGCCGTTGGCCGTCGTCGTCGCTAGGGACGGTGCTGCGGACGAGGGGAGTGGGATCCGTCATGGTCGGCTTCGTCCTTCTTGCCTTGCTGCTTGGCGCGCGCAGATGGACCGGCCTCGACGCTGTAAGCATAAGCATGAATTTTTTGTGTGTATGTGTGTTTCGTCGTGTTACATTTTCTGCTAGTACTGCTCACCGTTGCAACTTCAAGTCAACTATTAAGTGTTTATTCGCACAAGAAAAGGGGGTCAATTACGTACGTGTTAATCTGGCCTTCATATTTGTATATTTGATTGTTACAAGTAGTAATTGTTTGCATAATTTTCAAACGAAAAGGCGTGTTCTTCGAGAAGTTCCGCGATTGGCCGTAGGGCTTGGACGGGCACGTCTTTTGTACTACTGTACTTTAAGGCTCGTACTACGTATTTTGAAACAAGAAGATGGCCAGATGGGCACATTCATGACTAAAATAAGCAACACAAATTTAAACGAAACTGATTTGTACTGTTATTACTATTACAAGTATAAGCTTACTCTGAATTCCCCTGCACGAATGGCCCCTCCACAGCTGTCTCTACTAGGGAACACGGCCAGCATCGGCGCCGACCAACGGCGTCACCACCACAGCAACTCTACGGCGCCGCTCGTACCAATACCATTCACCTGCGGCAACGAGACGACGCCAGCGAAATGCCCTGGGACAGCAGCACTGCCGCCACCGTCGACGCCGACGATGCGGCCACTGCCCGGCGACGACCTAGCGCCGTCGTGCCCGGACTACTTCCGGTACATCCACGACGACCTGCGGCCATGGCGCGGCGCCGGGATCACGCGGGAGGCGGTGGAGCGCGCGCGGGCGCACGCCTACTTCCGGCTGGTGGTCGTGGGCGGGCGCGCGTACGTGGAGACGTACCAGCGCGCGTACCAGACCCGGGACGTGTTCACGCAGTGGGGCATCCTGCAACTGCTGCGCCGCTACCCGGGCCGCGTCCCGGACCTGGACGTCATGTTCGCCTGCGACGACCCCGGCCAGGTGCGCGCCGCCGACTTCCCGACGACGCCGTCCGACGCGCCGCCCGTGTTCCGGTACTGCAAGGACGCACTGACGCTCGACATCGTGTTCCCGGACTGGTCCTTCTGGGGCTGGCCGGAGGTGGGCATCCGGCCGTGGCCGCAGCTGCTGGAGGAGGTCAGGCAGGAGAACGAGCGCGTGCGGTGGCCGGAGAGGCAGCCCTACGCGTTCTGGAAGGGCAACCCTGAGGGCTACCGCATACGCCATGAGCTCCTGAGATGCAACCCCTCCGACGGCCAAGAATGGAATGCCCGCCTCTTCACCCAGGTGAGGTGCTTCAGAGACAAACAACTCTGCTGGCAACGTTTTTCCTTCTTTGACGCCTACAAGTTAGTTGGTGATGAGGTGATCTCAATTTACCTTATGTTACTGTCCTGTAGAACTGGCATGATGCAATTCAAAACGGGTTCAAAGATTCAAGAATACCTAAGCAATGCATTTACAGGTAAGCACCTACTACGTCCAAATTTTCAGACTGGTACGAACGATCACAATTTCTTATAACGAATTATAGGAGACTTCATGCAAAATTCTAGTGAAATTCAGAGGTCCAAATACATATGCATGGTGTCGCTCAGATCACCTGTCAATGGATGGATGCAGGTACAAAGTTTATGTGGAGGGGAACGCGTGGTCGGTGAGCGAGAAGTACATCCTGGCGTGCGACTCGCCAGTGCTCTTCATCACCACGCCCTTCCAGGACATCCTGTCTAGGGGACTCATCGCCGGCAAGCACTACTGGCCCATCAACCGGGAGCACATCTGCAAATCCATCAAGTTCGCCGTAGACTGGGGCAACGAGCACCCAGCGCAGGCGCAGCTCATCGGCGAACAGGGCAGCCAGTTTGTGAGGGAGGAGATGAGCATGGACTACATCTATGACTACATGCTGCACCTGCTCACGGAGTATGCCAAGCTGCTCCGGTACAAGCCTACCATACCGGAGAAGGCCGTGGAGATCTGCACAGAATCCATAGCCTGTCCTGCCCAGGGCCTCCACCGAGACTGCATGATGGACTCCATGGAGAGGCACATTGCAGGCTTTGACCCATGCACACTGCCACCGCCGTTCACCGCTGAGGAGGCTAAGTTAATAGCAGACAGGGAGGCAGAGGTCCTCAGGAAGGTAGAGAAGATGGAGGGCTAGGCGGCTAGCTATCTGAAATCTGACACCATGCAATTTGATGTAAATAAATTAGAAAAATGAGAAGAGTTTAGCAGTTTAGCTGGAGCCAAAGGTTTCTGGTTTCTGCATATATGATATATGTAAGAGAAAAGAGCTAATGCGCAGGTACTTAAAATGCTACAGAGTACATTGAAAAAGTAGTCGATGTTAAGTTGGAACTTGAGCATTGTGAAAAAAATTACCAATCACTAGTGAATTAGATATTTGTACCTGTAAGTGCAAACCACATGAATACATCCATTGCCATTGACGTTCCATTTTCTTCAAGCTCCTCATTTTCTGTGAATTTCTTGCTTTCATTTTCATTTTCCTTTCTTCAAGTAGAAATGAGAAACGAATGATAATCTCCAGTTCCGTGGTATATTGTTCTTTCGCTCCCAATGGCAGATAAATCCACTACTGTTTCGCTGTTGATTCCTTTTCTCAAAGTTGCATCATCAGGGATACAGGTGGATAATTAATGCGTCAGTGTTTCATGCACTGAATTTTCTGTCCTTTCAACCACGTAATTCTTCATCCTGCAGGATATTCTTGTATGAAAACAAGGTGATTTACCCAGAAAAAAAAAAAAAAGGAAGCAAATAATTAGAAGAATTGAATGCCAGAAATTCATTTTTACCTATCTTATCAACTTTAACAAGATAAATCTATGATACAAAGAGAATGAAGAATACAATGAAACATGCTATTTTGTTTTACCATCTAAGAAAAATAAAGGGTACTACAAGCACAAGACTAGACAGTAGACTGGTAGTTGATATAATAGATATAAGGTGTTGATTTATATATATTAAAAGTGTCAATTACTTAGAAAGCATGAAGCAGTGTCTTCTGACCTATCATGAAATTAAGTATTGATGTGAAGCAAGATGAACCTGTTACTATAACAACTGTAATCAACTGGTAGTCCAAAGGAATGTCACTTGCTGTCAACCCAAAAGGCATAAAAAGGACAAAAAGTGTCGGTCATGAAATTATTTAGTTAATTACACCATTTCCTTTGTCAATGCTTCATCAGACTTTACTTTTCAAATGTATTATATTATTGTTGATTATAAAACTGAGTTTTGCATATTAGTAGACCCTCATCACACCATTGTAAATCACTTTAGACATATGACATGTGTATCACTGATTTTTATAACTTCTATAAATAAAGGTTAGTATCAGCAGGGATGTTGAATAAAGATCAGCTCACCTTGGAAGCTCTAATGAGTTCACAAACTATATATGTATCATGATTTTTTAGTATCTAAAACAAATACAATAAATAATCCATCATAAAATAGCAAGTACCACTAGTCCACTACCACCTTCTAGAACCTAACAATTATTATAAACAGCAATACAAGAAGCTGCTAGGACAAAATCAAGAAACACCATTTCATTCACTTGTTAATAGCAGATAGGTTAATGAGGCAGGAATGGTTGCTCACTTCACATAATCATGAAGCATGAGGGAATAACTTCTTTCAGCCCTTCCATATGGAGCACATCATGACTTATGGCAGACCATATCGGCATATCCTGCCATGTGATACTGATTTTGATGCTTTTGTGTTATGATGACTCGTGAGACAAACATGACCAGCAGTTCTCCAGTATTCCACAAAGAGACGGTGGTTCTTGAATGTCAAAGATCACCCTCATCTTGGACTTGGAAGCAGTCCATCCCTTGCCATGCCATGCAGAACATCTAAGACTGCATCTACATTACCTTCCTTTAAGTTGAGACCAATAAGAGCCTTTGATGCTTCTGCATCAGCAAGGGAACAACAGTTCAACAACTGCTGAATCACCTGATCTGCTTCCACAACCATCCCCTTTTCAAATAGACCCCTAATCAAGGAAATTGTGCTTGTTGAATTTGGAGCAAAACTACAATGCAGCATTTGTTTATGGAAGCTGAGAGCCTTCATAACATCTCCTGCCCTACAATGCCCATGAATAAGCACACCGTAGACAGACCCGTCAAGGTTCCAGTTTCTGTCTAACATGGATTGATAAACTTTATCAGCTTCATTCATTAAACCTTTCATGCAAAATCCCTTCAAGAGAGCTAACACACTCTTAAGCTCAGCTTTTCTACAACAACGCATCAGGGCATCGTATTTAATACTTGCTGGAACTGGCTCTTCGTGGTACAATTTGAACAGCAACCGTTGTGCTTCCTTAGTACGTGCTGATTTACTAAGCCCATTAATAAGCACACTGTAAGTCACAACATCAGGGAGAACTCCTGCCTTTACCATTTTATCGTGCAGAGAAAGAGCTCTCTCCACATTGCCCTCCTTGCAGTGGCCATCAATAAGTGATGTGTATGTAAATTCATCAGGTTGTAGGCCAAGCTTAATCATGTTTTTGAATAGCACATGGGCATCACTGAGTCTTTTTTCCTCACAAAGAACCCTTATGAGTGACGAGTAGGTGATTGCATCTGGAAGAACACCCTTCTCAAGCATTTGTTGGTTCAATTGGAATGCAGAATGTGTATCACCATTCTTACAGTACGCACTGAGAATCGTACTGTATGTCACGACGTCAGGCTTCACACCCTTAGCTTCCATTTCACAGAGTAACTCTCTCGCTTCATCCATTCTTCCTAACATACAATAACCATTAACAAGTGCATTATAACACACCACTGAAGGCTGTATTCTGCATTGCCTCATCTCTCTTAATGCAAGCAATGCATCATCCAAGAATCCCTTCTTGCAGAACCCATCTATCAAGGCTGTAAAAGTGATCTCATTCATCTGGAGGCCCCTCTCCCTCATCTCCCTCACCAACGCCACTGCCCGCTCCAAGTTCCCAGCCTTGCACATCACATGGATCAATGATGTAAATGTCACGACGTCTGGCACGATCCCTTTCTGTGTCATCTCTGCAAACACAGACAATGCCTCGTGCGAGCACCCCGCCTTGCAATACCCACCCACCAAGGTGTTGTAACTGACCCCATCCGGCGCCAAACCCTCTGTCACCATTTCATCAAACACCTTGCGTGCGTCCTCCATTCTCCCAGCCTTACAGATCCCATTCACCACCGAATTGAAAGTCACCAGGTTGGGCTTCAAGCCACCCTCCCGCATCATGGCGACCAGCCTCTCCGCGCCATCCACCTCCCCGGCTCTGCAGAACGCGGCGACGAGCGTGTTGTATGTCACGGCATTGGGGTCGCAGCCCGCGCCGCGCATCTCGCGCAAGACGGCGACCGCCTCCTTCCGGTGTCCGCGGCCGCACAGCGCGCGGACGAGGATGTTGTATGTGTACACGTTGGGCGCCACGCCGTCGCTGAGCATGGCGTCGAAGAAGCGCCTAGCGGAGGTGAGCGACGCGTCAGAGAGCGCGAGGAGGACGGCGTTGTAGGTGAGAACAGAGGGGGCGTACCCGGCCGACCTGGCGAACGCGAGCGCGCGGCGGCGAGGGGAGGCGCGGGGAGGGAGGGGGAGGCATACGACTTGATGAGCGAGTCGAAGGGGCGCGGCGGCGGGGCCGGGAGGAGGCGGAGCGCGCGGAGGAAGCAGACGAGGAGCGGGAGCGGCGGGAAGGACGCAACGAGGCGGGAGGCCGCGGGCAGCGAGAGCGGGAGGTGGCGGCGGCCGAGAGGGAGCGGAAGCGGAGGCAAGCGCGCGGAAGGGTTGAGGAGAGCCGCGAGGTGCGCGTGGTACACCGCGTGTTGGCTACTACACGCATCCGCCGCCGCCTTCCGCGTGGCGGCGGAGGCAGCGCCGGCGGCTGGCATATTATTCAGGCCGCGGCCGCCGGCAGGCGTAGCGACAGTGGCGGCGGCGCGGGTGGCACGGCAGCCGGCTCGGCATGGGCCTCGAGCCTGACGGCCGGTGGTTGTGTCCGTTATGTGGACCGGTGGGACCCATCCGTCAGTGATTTGTCATCCCAAACCTCACGCGTTCCTCCTTTCCTTCCGTTATAAGGAGTCGTCTCCAAACGCTCTCCCTCCCCCTCTCCGTTCTCGACCATTCCATTCCGGCGCTCCCCAACCCCGACCTTTCGGCCACCCAAGGTGAGATTCGATCCCCAAAAAATATCCTCAAAATTTATCTTGTTTTGATTGCCTTCATGTTCTTCTTTCGATTTCCTGTGTTTGTGCTTTGACCCCGTTTGCGTCGAGAATGTATTTTGCGTCGTTTGTGCGCGCTTATTGTCGAAGCTGATCCGCCCGATCCGTCGTTGTGGGAGGTCCTGAGTGGGATTTCCGTTGAATCAGATGATGATACAATTAAGAATTGTTGTCTTATTGCCCTGTTCTTGGTTGAAGCCGCCAGGAATTGGTTGTATAGGGACTAGGGTTACTCATCCCAAATTTCTTCGGTTCTTTGCAAATTGCCTTTCCCCATGTCCTATAGCTAAAACACAAATACTATGCCTTACATGATATTAGGATGTACAGATCAGGAATGAGAAGCTATAGTTTCCCTAATCCTATGTATCTGATTCAGGTAAATAAACCTAGCAAACAAGAAACATGTTCCTAGTTTCTTGATTCCATTTAAAACTCCTGTGTCCAAACTGCTTGTAGGTGGCTTATTAAACCTTTTTTTTTTTTTTTTTTGCAATTGAAAAGAAGCAGATTGGATTGAGGGTTGTGCCAAATATGAGTTCTTGTTTTTATGTTTTGTCCCAATAATATCTGTGTTAGAAATTCCAGATAAGTTGTTGTTAGTTAGAATTGTACTACTATGTGTTTTTGGTAACTTATATGCATATTTTGTATTGCATAGCTTTTTATGTTACCAAAGATTTGTAGAAATTTATTAGGGTAATGTGCAAATGTATTAGGCTGCTGTGGATTTCCTTGTATGCATTTGTTGTGAGTATTGTTGCCTTGTGTCTTGTTAGTTACAATTACAACTACAACTGCATATAAGTGTACATCTTAAGGTTGGTTTGGGTTGATTTGAAGGAAGAAAAGAAGTTGAACCATGGGGAAGAGGAAGTCAGCTGCTAAGCCGCCTCCTAAGAAGCGGATGGACAAGCTTGACACTGTCTTTTCCCTGCCCATTCTGCAATCATGGGAGCAGTGTTGAATGCCGAATGTGAGTACCATTATCCCAGCTTTCCTGTTTAGCTTTGATGCTGCACTTGGTATTGCATTCAGAATTTTTTACTTGATTTTCTCTCTTTTATCCAGTGACATGAAGAATCTGATTGGTGAAGCTTCTTGTAGAATCTGCCAGGAAAACTTTAGCACAACTGTTAATGGTATGTCAAAACTATGTATAAAACTATATTGGTTGCTCCTAATTTTGCTTTGCATCAAAAAAGTTTGGCCTCAAGCAACTCATAAATAAATTTGTTTTCTTATTATTGGGCCGATGACAAGACAGTGTGAAATTTTCATGGCACCTGGGAACAGAACATAGCTTACAAACTGCAGAGCCATTCCTATTTAATCTTGTAATCTTGTCTTGCAAACAATGGTGGACTTTGTGGATTATCTGTTCCCTATTTAATTCACTTGACCATGATAATTCCTAATCATGTGATCCATAGAATGTGTCGAAACTGCATCCCAGCAAAAGTAAAACTGGATGGAAAATCATACATAGATAATAGTAGAATTTGACTGTTAAGAAGTATTTCTTTATGTTTATTCGAAGTTACTAATTATCTGATCTGGTCTCTTTTCTTGCAGCACTCACTGAGCCTATTGATATGTAAGTTCTTTTGCAAATTAGTAATAAATCTGTTATGTTTATCTTCAACTGGAACTGAGCTGGAATCATTTTTTTTTTTTCCTCACAGATATAGTGAATGGATTGATGAGTGTGAGCGTGTCAACACTGTTGAAGGTGACGATGATGTGTGAGCTTGCCCATTGGGGATGCAGCGGTTCCCTACAACTGTAATGTGCAGGCATTCTCAAATGCCATAGCCCATAGTCAGCCATGGCTTGTAATAACGTAGTGGCTGACTGATATGCCAGTAGGCAGCTTATGTAGTACTTATGGAACTCCAAAAAAGTTTGTAGTATACATGTATGGATAACCTTAAAAGTGGTTATGTGTGTGTGTGCCTATGGAACTAACGCTTATCCTAGATGGTGTAACAACGTTTTTTTTGTGAGATCGTTTTCAAGATCGTCTTCCCATGGAGAGGAGAATTATGCTGCAGGCAACCTGCTCGCTGTGGTTGCGACAATTCAGGTGTTATCCAGTTCATTTTTAAGGATGTTACTTAATTTTTAATAGAGTTTCTGTTCCGAAAAAATGCAAGCAGAATATAATCTGCATTGGAAGATATTCATAGATAAACTATGGGGCTGTTTGGATTCAAGCCACAGTCTGCCTGGCCGCCACCACTCCCAAGGCTATGTTTGGTTGAGCCCGCCTCCGCCACGCCTTCGCCACACTTACCGCATGTTAGGCAATATCCAGAATCGTTTGGATTGGCGTCTGGCAGCTTTAAAACCTGTAGTACCGCTCATTTCTTTTTTGCACATCGATGGGACTTGGAGATCGTGATCATCCCAAGTGTACGCACCATATAAAAGATAAAACGATCAATCTAACGATGAGCCGTGCAATTAATCAGCACTGCTTGCTTTAGCAAGCCTCACTAAATCTACTTTTCTTTTGAAAATAAGCAGCGGTAGCAACACCTGCTGGCCCAGGACTACCACCAACGCACAGAAAGCATATGTGATTTCTTTTATTCTAATTTAAAGTAAAAATGTTACTAAAAGTCTTACAAAATTGGATTTACAATTTTTATATATTGAATTTACAACTTTACAACATTTAGGACCGGGATGATATGACTGAACAAGTTTGAGAATAGGGTCTGTTTGGTTTGAGGACGTGATGCATGTTTCGTTGGATGGATGGGATGAGACATTTTTCCATGAACAGTACCCTTGTTTGACAAAGCAATACAATGAAGAATCTATCTATTACCACGAACTGCCATTCAGGAGACCGCAGTTGATGACAATAAAGCTTAAATGATCTTATTGAATACTTACTGCACATGTGGTAAAAGGCTAAATAGCTGCACAGTGGTTCAGATATCAGGAAAAATGATATAAACCAGTTTACAAAATTCCTGGACGTTACTGACTGTGATTAACATAAACTCCAACATTTAAAACTGATGCAATACATCAGATTTTACAGCTGCTCATGTGAAAATTTGAAATTGTGCTGGTACATGTAATTAAGAATTTTTTCTTTGAAGCATAAAAGTTTAGATTCACAATATTTTTTCCTAGGATCCACTGCATGTTTTTTTTTTTTCGTAATGTTTGGCTGCGGTTGTATCGCATGGAAAAAGAATACTTCTGCAGGAGTAGCTACATTTGAGTTTGGCAGAGGATTTCACCAATCTATATATTCCAAATACTAGCTGCAAGATAAAACGAGTTACCTTATTCTCAGCAGTGGCATGACACAATGACAAGATTACCTGGGAAATATGGTGCTGCAAATGTAAATGACATGACAAGCCGTTGATATGGGGGTTAATTGATGTAAAGATGCAGCGCATGAGGATTTCACGGATCTTGTGCTCCTTGGACATGCTGGGGTTTTTGGGTTGATTTGGAAACAAGAAAATGGCCAGGAAGGTAGCTGAGGCTGCATTGTAATATTGATGTTCCCTATACAGGAGTTTCATGTTGGGGTTTTTCAGTGGTGAGTGATAACAGAGAAGGTTATATATAAGTAAGAGCATAAAAGGTTCAGAATATTTGTTTCAGAATATATGGTCGATATATGAGCATGAAACTAAAGTGAGCTACTGATTACTGAAGGATGGGATCGACTGAAAAAAAAAAAAAAGGTGCACGAGGTACTATGCATGAGAGTAATGCTTCCAGTACGTAAATTTCTATGTTAATATCATATAGTTCAATACCTTCAAGATAACAGGGATTATTATGATATCATGCACACGAGGAACCGCTAAATGAGATGTTATCAATCCAGTTATCACCATACAAGTGAAGGGATTGGGGGGGGGGGGGGGGGGGGGGGGTTATGCAGGCATACACAGGCTGCGGAGCGGCAAATACAGAGCTCGTTTTTCTAGTTCTCTAAATGAAACAAAGCACCGATACACAAAATAAATTGATCGAACATTTCCATTTTTAAAAGTTAATTACACCTTCGGTGATTGGCCTTGTTGAGGGTGATTTGTTAAACATGAAAAAAAAATACATGATGGGTGGTGCATCAACACAATAGTATTCAACAAATGGAATGGACATCTTGCAGCATCAGTGCAATAGTATTCAACAAATGGATTGCCTTATAAGTACTTAACTAGTAACAAAGATGAAATATATGGTTAGCTAGGTGGAAATAGGAGAAAAATATGAATCATCCCTGAGAAATAGTGCTAATATAGCTTTCACATCTGTAAAGTACAAAACACAGTTAGTTAAAAAAGTTTCCGTGTGGACAAAGGAAATTAGTTGCCTGGTAACATAATAAAAAGGAAATGCACACATGTGATTTGTGAACATTAGAATGAAAAATTGTTACCTTTTCTTTGGGTATGCAGTGGCTAACAAACTTAAGCGACTTCTGATTCCAAGACAAAAGTCTTAATACCTTTGTTTCGACAAAGCAATTAAACTGAAGAATCTATTACCATGAACTGCCATTCAGGTGACCAAAGTTGATGACAATAAAGATTAAATGATCTTAATATCTTATTGAATAGTTACTGTACCATGTGGTAAGAGGCTAAACAGTTACTGAACAGTGGTTCAGATATCAGAAAAATGATATAAAATCACTTTACAAAATTTTTGGAGGTTACCAATTCAACTATGAACATAAATTCAATGTTTAAAACTGATACCATACATCATTTTGCACAGCTGCCCATGTGAAAATTTGAAATTGTGCTGGTACTGTAATTAAGAAATTTTTTTCTTTGAAGCATAAAAGTTCAAATTCACAATAGTTTTTTTTCTAGGATCCACTGCGATGTATATATTAGATGGTTACAACGTTTTATTGCAGGGAAAAATAATACTTCTGCAGGAGCAGCTATATTGAGTTTAGCAGAGGATTTCACTCAACTGTTTCAAAATACTAGCTGCATGGACATGCTGGGGTGCTGCAAATATGGTGCTGCAAATGTATTGACAGTGGCATGACAGTATTACCTGGGAAATACGGTGCTGCAAATGCATTGACAAGCTGTTCATACGGGGTTAATTAGATCCACAGATGCAGCACATGAGGATTTCATGGATCCTGTGCTCCGTGAACATGCTAGGGTTTTGGGTTGATTTGGAAACAAGAAATTGACCAGGAGGGTACCTGAGGCTGCATTGTAATATTGATGTTCCCTCTACAGGAGTTAAAGCTTCTCAAAATTTGAAACCTCATTTGCTATGACAGACAAAAAGAAACTCAACCTAGCGCTACCCAGAGACTTAAATGGAGGCATTGTAATAACAGTTCGAATATGCAGAGAAAAAATTGTACCACAAATGCTAAAAATATATAGGAAGAACCAGTTCAATAGGATAGATACTAGAATTCTAAAACAAATTACATCGATATAAACAAAGCAAATCAGGAATCATTATGACAAGGGACAGTAATATCAAAGTTTATTTACCAAACCGAAGTTTTCATGCTCCTCTCAAGTTACCATAACCAGGTTAACACTTGACTTTTTCTACAATGTCAAAGCCGAATTTCATTACTTGACAGCAACAAAATTACATGAGTTTGATGCCAATAAAACATAAGACGATCCTAGTACGAGGCCACATAGGAAAGAACACACAGGGTTCGATCGAACTGGTGCCAAAATAACCATCCCACAAGAGTTTAAACTCACAGGACCGAACTGGCACCAAAATAACCATCGCACAAGCGTCTAAACTCACCAACTACAGAGCTGGCAAAATAGCGTTTGAAAGAGAGTACCACTATTTCACTTATTCCATGACCTTAAGGCGCCAGCAGCTCATAGGCTGTAACACGGAACCACAGTATTCTACCATCTTCAGCAGGCACACTCCTTCAGCCTGTGCAATCAGACATCCCTCCATCAGGCGATCTCAGACAATTGCCATCCTGTTGTCACTCCCATCCGGCATCCCTTGTTTGTGGAAAGGTATAACACTTGACTGAACACCTGAGTCAAGTGCCATATCAAGATCATTGCCCATCAAAAAGGAAGGCCACCCCATGATGTACGGAAACACACCGTCGTCAAATTTCCTTTGAAAGAGCTTCTCCAGCTTCCTTGTTTCTAGGCCGAAGGAAAGGAACAGAGGCAAAAAAATCTTCTCCATCTATCAACATATACACAATGCCATCAAGAACTTCAAGCACTTTGAGGCTGTGCTCATCAAGTTCATCTTCTGGGATGTTTGAGGCCTGAAGAATCTCTCCCTCCAACGGTATCACATTGTGGAGCATCCATTCCTCAGCACCGCTAGCATTTGCTCTCCGATCCAAGTGTGTAGCGCAAATCCAACTACGGACACGATGCAGAGCTTCCCATCCTTGGTGCTCCCGAGCTTGTAGAGATGGCCCTGCCCCTTCAAGTGATCTAGCAGATCGATGCAGGAGATTTGCAGCGTTGTAGTGTCCAGGACCACTATGTAGGCCTGTATGATGTGTGCCCAGTACAGCTTCCCGTTCACCTGCTTGCCCTCCATAAGCCAGCCATGGTTGATTGACCGCTGTGCTGGGGTGGTCTCCGACCAGGGGAGAATTTGCCACTCCCTAGTGTCCGATGAGAAGATGGCCGCACGCAACCTCGACTTGTTGTGGCAGGTGGATACCACCCGGAACGAACCGGGGCTCTCGTCTGAGTATAGCAAGAAGGAATTCATGAGGCACGAGCCGTGAGAGCCATTGCTGATGTCCTCGGGTTCCGCGGGGAGCAAATCCAGGCCCCGCGTGAGGGGGTTGTAGACGGCGATCTGATGGGTCCGAAAGGCATCGAGGAGGAGGCAGCCGCCACAGCACTCTAAGATAGACCACCCTGGTAAAGAATCTTCGTGGTAGGGTAGCCGGGTGAAGAAGACATCCGCGCCGCGGACAGCAGCAGCGATGTCCGGGTCAGAGCTCCGGCGGATGGGCGAGAAGGAGGGGAAATTTTGGCATAAGATGTTTTGGAAGAAGAAGCCGAGGAGAGGGGGTGGGTGGAGCGCGCGGAAGCGACGGCGGAAAGTGGAGGGGCGGATTATGGCGAGAAAGGCGCGGCAGGTGAGGGCGGCGCGGACGAGGCTAGGAGTGAGGGGTCGGAGGAAGATCTCGCCGAGGAGGTCATCACCGAGGGAGTGAATGGTAGTGACGGTGGGCGGCTGCCGCTGCCGCGGCCGGCGGTGGCGGCGGCAGCGGCGGCGGGCCATGGAAAATGCGGAAGTCCAGCACGGGGCGTGGCGCTTGCGGGAATCGGGAATTCGGGACAGAGAGAGGTGGTGGGGAGTGAGGCCGAGGAAAGAGACTAGGGTTTTGAGGGAAATGGATGGACGGATGGACGAGGACGCCTCGAACTTATTCGAACGTGTCGGTGTGTGTTTCCTAAACTATCTTTTTACAACAAAACTATTATATTATTGATAATATGATAATATAATAGTACTAATGTCTAATGTTTGGTTAGGAGGTTTGCAAAATGCAGTTATATATGAGATGGTATGGTTTGACTATTTTGTTATGGTATAATACATGGAACGTTGATAGCGCCGGACGTCCGAAATGCCGCGCGTCGGACGCCGGGTGCGCCTGCCCAGGCCCATCAAAATCCTTCGCCTCGGCCTGTCCAAAATCGACGCCAACCCCGTTTCAAACGCATTAATCGATACCCCGTTCTCGCTGCGTGGCGGCGCGGCGCACTACCGCAGCTATTGCATGACGAGCGCACAAGGCACACGTCGGGGGTCTCCCTCGGCGTCGATGACCGATGGCGCCCGAGCTTACCATGCGCCGAGACAATAGTATGAACCGTTGGGGAAAGGAGCGGAGGCGGCGGAGGGGACAAGAGCTCGATGTCAAGGTCCACGGCAAACGCTCTATGTGGAAGCGTGGTCGGGCATCGGCGGGCGGCGAGTTGGCGCGCTGCGAATGAGGGCCCCCGAAATCCCGTACGCTACATGTAGCGCACCGCTACATCTAGCGGCCGTCTTGTCGGGGGACGAAAATAATCGGCCCACGAGCAAAATAAGCCAGAAAGCAGATAACACGGCCCAAGGGCCCAAAAAGATGGACCGTGGGAGGAGGACGCCGCCGGGCATGAAAACCCACGACGTATCATGGGCTAGAAGATAGCCGGGAGGATGAAGGGCGGCCCCCGGCGAGAAGGTTAAAAAAGAAGGACTTAATACGGGACATCCTTTTGGCCCAATTAAAGGCCCAAAGCGGCCCATCTCCGGATACTCCTCTAAACGAGGCCCAACTTGCTAAATCAAACCCCGGCCGGGGCGAGAAAGGCCCGGGGTAAAACTTCGAGGAGTTATAGAAAATAAAAAAGGCGTTGGGATCAACGTTAATATGGAGGACTAGAAAAAACAAATTGCATAACGGGCTCATTACGACCCATGGGTTCATAGACCAAATCGGCCCACACACGGCGGCCCATGCGGCCCGCTCTCACCAAAACCCGCTCCCAATCCCGAAGGTCGGGGGCCTCGGGGGGCGAGTTCCGCCTCCCGGGACGTGAGCTCCCCAAGGACGGTTCTTGCCACTCCAGGGACCTTGGCTCGGGCGAGACATCTCCGCCTCGCCCGGGGCGAAAAGGTCCGACCATGGCCTTTCCTTCTTTCTCTCGGTAAAATCCTCCTCGGGCGCACCTTGGGAAGACCAACTGGTAGTGGGGAACAACCGCATTTAATGTCCCTGCTTCCCACGACGTAGTGACAGGGCAATCGATTGCCCTGACGAACCAACTGCCCCGTTATCTCCTCGCATCCCCCGTTGATGGGACGTAAAGGGAGCAGTTATCACACGCGGCCACCCCGCATGAGGAAACACAACTTCACCGTTCATTTGCTTGTAGCTTCACCTCCTCGACACGGGTCCGGGAACCCTCGGGATATCGACACCACGTCATGACGCGGACCCGCAAACCAAGAGTCACGCAGCGGGACCGGAGGATCCCCATTAGACCCTCGGGGTATTCACCCCTTCGGGGCGGCGGACACGGACGCGAGGGGGCACCAAGACACGCGTCCAAACCAGACATCCCCTCCCGGGGACCCGAGGCTCGGGCTCGGGCATGGTACGCTTTATGACCCCCGGCGGTAGACACCTTAGCATTTGTACACAACACGTGTTGTATACATTATCTCTCCTTTACACTATAAAAGGGGAGTAATGCCATCATAGAACGGATCCCCTTTTGCTAGGTTTTCACACTTAGCCATCTCATCCCGGGATTAAAGTTCATCTTCTCTCCCGAAATCACTTGTAATCACTTCGGTTCTTGTGCACATTTGGTGCGAGGGTAACACGAAAAGACACTACTGCTGGGGCGTAGGGCCCCATGGCTGAACCAGATAAAACCTTTCGTCTTCCGGCTCGCACACGCCACTAGGCGGGGAGCGCCGCGACCTATAAATTATTGCCGGTGCTTGAGATACCCCCGTTCTCAAAACACCGATTGGCGCAAGGTAGGGGAGCGTGCGAAAAAATCACTTCCCACAAACCTAGATGGCGGCATCCCTCTCCTTCCCCGCCTTGCTCACCGAGAGCACGAATACGGCCAAGGGGCGTTATCGCGGTTTAAGCGACCTCAAGTTCGTGGGCGCTTGGCCACGACTTGAAAGCGATTTTACTCCCCAGCGGCCGGGAGAACAACCGCTCCCGGTTCTCAGAAGGCGCGGCCGCCGCCGCCATGATCGTCGCCGTCGGGGAGATGCGACACCGGCAACGGCAAGCAAATGACAACTCCTATTACGACTTCATCCCAGGCCCGTCGGACTCAACAACAAGAGGGAAACCGCCCGGTTCACACCGAGGCGGCGGGCGGTTCCCACGAAGGCGGCGCGGGTAAAGGTGAAGGTATGCGGGTTCAGCAATGGTGCCGCGGTGGCGGCCCGGAGCGACAACCCACGAGGGCTGCGGTGAGGAACAAGTAACCATCCGGAGATCCAGGAGGCGGCGGCGCTACTGGGATGATTCGACGCCATCGGATCCGAATCCCTGCACTGGGAACCGGAATGGATGCCGGCAGCAATACGTGGTCACTACCCCCAACACATGTGACGCCAAGCGGGATGAGGAGCTGCTGGCCTGGGACCACCGGAGCAACCGCCGCTCCTCAACGCTACGGGAACTCCATGATTGGCACCCTATTTTGGGATATCGCCACGGCACTAGCGCCTTTGTAGACCCCGAACTTGGGCCATATGATAGTGATTATTATGATCCCACTCGATGGGACTGATGTAATGATAAGCTCATGAATAATCACTTTTATCCCACCACACCCGCACGCTCAACCACGAAGGGGGGACCCATAAACGCCTTGGGCCCCTAGTGACCAAATTAATACCAAAAAAGAGTCCGATTTTCATCAAAAGGCCAAGATTACAAGAGCGGGAGGAGGCCCTAACAGACCACGGTCCCAAAGAAGGTAAGCCCATCACCCCCAAAGATCGCGAGCCGGAGTGCCGTGAGTCAACCCAAGGCAAGTAAGCCCCTCGTTGCCCTAGCAAGGCTAGGCCCCCGCCTGAAACCAGGCGAACAAGAGACTCAACCGGGACACCCGGGGACGCGTCTCGAAGAAAGTCGTCCCCGCCACGACCCCCCCGAGGATCACGGGATCGGAACCAACGGGCAACCGTCGACTCTCGGGCCCGAAGGAAGGAATCGAATACAAATTAGCCCCCAAAGAGGTTCAAGAGGGCTACTAATCATGGCCCAAGATCGGAGACTGCGACGATAGTCGGCAAACCGACCGTCAACAAAGATAAGGTATTGCCAAGATCCATTCGAATGAAGAAATTGGCCTCATCTACGAGAAGGAGCTTCCGATCGCCCAGAGGTCAGTAACATCCCAAAATGGCCAAGTGGGCCCAATTCACGGAATGGGCCGGGCGGCATATAGGCTGGGCGGTGGGCGGAACATGGGCGGGAGCACTGTACATCGGACTCGACCGTAGCGTCCCGGTACTGTAGTTCTCGCACTTTAGCGGTCGTTCTCGTTCACGAAACGGGCCGCCGATTTGAGTCATCAGAAGCCTTGAGGGCATTCACGCGGTCTTTGTAGCATCCGCGAAGCCTTTGTAGCAACGGATGTTTAGTACCATACCGTGAATCCTGGGAGTTTCAAACCGACTTAAATACCGGGGCCGAGGGACGCGTAGTAACCTTCGGTTAACCGTTTTGAACGGCGAGGGCGAAAAGTTCAAGCGGGTTGCTCACGCTGAGTGGGACCACTCCTCGGTAGAGTGGGCTGGCCGTCTTGGCCGGGACTGGATGTTACATTTGGTATTGAGCCAACTCTCGAGGTTTTACGGGCCGTGGAGGATCGATGTACGGGCATAATGCGCATGCATATCGTGGACCTAATGACGAGGACACGATATGACATGGCATATAGATGCGCCGCCGATCAACACATGGACGTGGCCAAGAGAGGAGGATCTGGTCGATGCCCCTGAATAGGGTAAGTCGATTACGCATTCGACGGGACGTCGAATCCTTAGGAGGGGTGTTTGTAACATCCCAAAATGGCCAAATGGGCCCAATTCACGGAATGGGCGGTGGCTATCGTAGGCTGGGCGTGGGGGGGGGAACACCAGCGCGAGTATGCGTATATCCGGACTCGGTGCTGCGGCGTCCCCGGTACTATAGTTCTCGGGCAATCGTAGCGATCCCGTTCTCGTTCACCGAAACGGGCGAAAGGTTTCGAGTCGCCAGAGCGGGACCGTTCACCGCATCGTGTAGCATCGCTGGCACCTGTAGCAACCAGATGTTTAGAACCATACCGTGAATCCCGGGAGTTTCAAACCGACTTAAATACCAGGCCGGGGACGCTGTAGTAACCTTCGGTTAACCGTTTTGAACGGCGAGGACGAAAAGTTCGCGGGTTGTTACGCCAGTGGGACCACTCCCTCGGTAGAGTGGTCTGGGCGTCTTGGCGCCGATCGATGTTACAAATCACCCAATCCGTGTCCGCCCAGTAAGCAAGTTGGAGGGTCGGAGGCTCGACCCCGTAATAAGAAGGAATACTCACCCACTTGTTCCATGCAAGCACCAACACGTGTGAGGAGAATCCCTTGACGAGCCAGGCGCATCGAGAGATGCCAAGCACAATCTAGACACCAAGTGCCAATCCTAAAACCCGAGGCGTGACGGTTGCGGCGATATTACAGCCCCACGCACGGGTTCACCAAGAACGAAGATGTAACACCCGTGTTTTTGCATCATTTTAAAATTCACTAAAAATTTGAACTTTTTCGAATTATAACTAAAACTTGATTTATTTTTACGCTAAACCGAAACCCCGTTTTTTTAAAACCCATTTTTCAACCCTCATCATATAGAGAATAGGAAACCTTGTTTGTTACTTGCCGAACTTTATGGTGACCAAAGATGCAAGGTAAGTTCTAGATTTTAAATTATGGAAATATATCGCATGAGAAATGAATTACAAGTTTACCTCTCGAATAAAACAAACCTCGTGTGTACTAAAATACCTATGAATATTTCTACGAGCACAACAAATAACTATCCTCGACAATAAAGTCATGGGATATAAATGTGCTTGGGAAAAGTATTTATAAGATACATGGTACACATGAAATAATAGAATTGGGGAAAAGAGTGTGCATCCCTATATTTATATATTTTTATGAGTACAATTGAATAGGTATTCTCATGGATATAAGTCGAGAGAATATAGGATATTGTGCTTGTAAAGTGAATATAAATACATATATATATACTTATCCAAAGGGAAGAAATAAGGAGAAAGAATGAAAAGGAAAAGGGAAAAGAAAATAGAAAACGAGAACGGGCTCATTTCCTCCCTTTCCATTCTATCCGCCCAGCCAGGCGATCCCATTCCCTCCCTTCTTTCCTTCCCCCGCGAGCAGCCCCCACCCACCAACGGCCCGAGCCCAACGAGCGAAGACGGGCCCAAAGATCAAACCGCCCAAAGAAGACCCCTCTTCTTCTCACCGACGGACGGGACCCGCTGGCCGTCGTCTTCCTCCATCCCCTTCACGGAGACGGGGGCTGGCGGCCGCGATCACCGCGAGGCAAACCGCTCCCCGTCGTCTCGCCAGACCGCTGCGTTGGCGAGAGAATAGTGAGCGCCACCATCCGCGCCGCCTTACGCGACACCGGACGGGGAGCCGGCTCACCTATCCCCGCCACCGCGTCAACCATCACGGGGGAAGTCGGCGAGCACGACGGGGCGCGGCGGCTACACCGGGGCGGGCAAGACGACGAAGCGGACCGGGACACGAGGTGCGCGACAGCGCCGCCTGGTGCGAAGTCAAGCGCCGCATGCGCCTCCACAAACCGAAGCGAACTACCGCCGCCATGGCGAGCGCCGAGCAGCCCATTTGACGACGACGAGACTACTCATCCGTCCCCAGCCGCCGGGCACGTGGAGCACGCCGGCAGCCCGGCGCGCACGCCCGATGCGGTACGGAGGCCGAGAGGTGTAGGGTTGGTCGGAAAAGATCGGGGAGCCAAGGAGAAAATATCTCCCCGGCTGACGAGCCCGCGGGCGAGCCTATAAATACCGACCGACCACCGGCACTCGATCGACCTCGCCAGGCCCCTTCACAAGTTCCGCGACGGTCGGGGAACATGGGGTGCTCGCCTCAATCTCTTCCTCACTCCTCTCTTTCCCGCCCGTGCTCCGTTTTCCCCAAATCGGAGTTCCGCGGGCACGACTAGGTCTGTGCTCCAGCCGTCGTAGTCGGTCGCGGTCGTCTGAGGCTGGTCGGTGAGTCCTCGGAGTCCTCGCTCTTTCATTTGCCCCTATTTTCTCTCGGTGTAACGTCTTGTAGCTGGCGTCCGAGCATCGCCGCCGTTGGGAGTCCGCCGTGGCCGCCGCCGCCGAGGGAGACGAGCTACCCTGTCGCCCGGACCTACTCCATCGGGTTCGGGACATCACGGGATGCTCACGAGCCACTCGCGGGCGGGAACCGGCCAAGAACGGCAACTCTCGCCGAGCCCTCCGGCGAAGCCCCCCGTCGCGGGATGCACGAATGGGAGACACGCGGCGTCGCCAGATTACGTCGTGGCGCTGTGAAGCGGAGCGGTCGGAAGGCGACACGTCGCCCTTCCATTCCTCCCCATCGACCTTGGTTACGGCAACTCCGTAAAACACGTGGCACCGCGTGGCGTCCCACCGTGGCGTCCACGGACCCACGTGGCGTCCACACGTATGGATGCGGTTACGGTACACCGCTGGTTAAATGCTAGATCCACCGGTTATTGTACTCGGTGTTGTAAAAGTTGACCTTTCCGTGTCGAAAAAATTCCCGGAAAATTTGTAAATTCATTATTTGATTTATAGAATTTTATCATGTAATTAGTTCCAATATTATTACATGATAAAATTATATTATAATATTACCCTAGTAATTTAATTAGGGATTAATATTGTAATATTCATATCTCATGCAGCTTTAACTCCGTTTCGCGTGAAACGACTTTCATAATTTATCTAAAAATCTAGCTCTATGAATCTAACCCATTACCACCATAATGTTCTATGTTTGTTTTACATGTTTTAGTTCAAGCTAGGTTTTTGCCGATCGCTGAAGCTTTTCGACGACCCGGATTAGGAGTTTCATCCGGATCAAGCGAGAGACGTTCAACGCCGGTCTTTATTCGTAAGAACCACCCAGGGCAAGTCCTTACCCCCCTTAACCCCTAACCTAATTACCATAATGTTTAATAAGATTTTAAGATAAGTATAACTAGGGCAAGCCGTCTGGGAGTACTCATGGGCTATGTGCGTGAGGCTTCGCTAGGCTTTGTCGTTAGCTTAAGTAATTAATGGTGTGAACCCTCTAACAAAAAGGTGAGTGGTGATAGTCTACATGGAGGTGGACTAATCACAATCGGGGATGAATCCCGCGGAGAGATGCTGCCTCCCTAAGGACCGGTTCATAGACCTTCTACCTAGTGCGATATTTTTGTACAGACCCACACCGATAAATGGGACGGCTTGATTCACACCCCGTTGGGTTGAGGTATAGTTGGGAACCAAGGTGGCGGGAGCAGGGCAAATGATCTATCGGGGCTGACTCGGATGCTATGTGATCTTCCGAGGTCGGGTTGGCGTGGTTGCTATGTGTGATCCTCCACGAAAACAATTGGCGCTTTGATATTGTATACAAACTTATGAGTTGGCGGATGTTATGTGATCTTCCTCGATGCTGCTATGTGCTAATGGGATGCTAAGTGATCTTCCCATTCCCCAACCCCCGAGAAGTCATGGTGAAGATTATACCAATATACCTAGAGTAGCACTCAAGCCGGTACGGATCTCGTTAGGTCCGCCGGAAGCTATGACGGTGGCGAGGCAACACCTATCGTGTGGGGAAATTTGTACAACCTCTCGCAGAGTTACTTAAATCTATTCGAATAGCCACGCCCTTGGAATGGGCGGATGCTAGGCAAGAACATCTATGATTAGATATAACTAACCTCTTGTGATATGTGAAGGTGATGGTAAGATGAGATAAACCCCGGGAACTAGTGAGAGCAGTTTTAGAGACTCGCTAGGGCCCAACCCTTAATTTACCAAACCACCCCCGGGTTTGGACTTGCCGAGTACCTTTGTACTCACCCTCTGCTTTTACGGACATCGGCACGAGAAGAAGGTAAAGTCGCCAAGGTAAAAAGATACGAACATAGGAGCCGTGAGGGACGATCGAGTAGGAGTAAGGTCAACCCAATTCCTATCCACTATCAAGATGCCCGTGGGAATAAGGAGAAGTGCCCGTGACGATATACCAACGCTTCACAGCTTGGCTACTCGATATTCATAACCCAGCCTAGGTGTCACTTCGTCACCACCGTAAGATCTTCTATCCTATACATTTCTTGCTCGGTATTATTCATATAACTGATTTCTCACTACCGTGGGATCGCTAAACGTATTGGTAGCGTGATCCTGGCGCCAATACGCGTGATTAAAAGTCCCATTAAAAGTGGGGCGTGATAGAAGACAACGACGGCCAGGTCCATCAAGAAGGCGTTCCGCTCAAAGCGGCAAACACACCCCGTGTTGATAGAGAAAAGAATAGGAAGTGGCGAATATGCATAGACTACACTAGTCTCGATAAGGCATATCCCAAAGTTCCTTTTTTCCTCGTCCACCACGAACCGACCAAAATATCGACTCTATTACGAGGGGTGAAACGCTTTTTGTGCCTATCCCGCGCACAATCGGATAAAAATAAACCCGAAAAGATTGCTCTCCTGCACTGCCAACCATCGAGTACCCTCGCTACCTCACCACGCCCTTCGGGCAGAGCAACGCAGGGACCAAGTACTTGCCACGCATGCAACCCATGTTTGGCACACAAGAGCGGACTGATTGAAAGGAGACTCCCAGCTCATGGTGGATAGAGCGATAGAGGCCTCGCCCGCCACGATTCAAAAAGGGAGGCGTCACCGCCAAGAGGTAAAAAAAGGCGAAAGGATAAAGACCATGGCCAGGAACGTCGAACACACCAAAAGGAAGATACGATGAGGTGGTAGATGGGCTAGCAAAAGGTTGCATCTACAGGGACCACTATGACCCTAAATATCCTAACGCTAGACCTCCACCGACCCCCGTGGTCAAATACCCGACCGTAAGACCCCCTCGAAATAACCACACCCCCTGGAGCCGTGGTACTCCTTCGAAAATCAAATGCAAGGCACAATAAGAGAGGCCTCACAGAAATGACCCGACTCTTCTCGAAAACAATCTCGGGCGTATGGAGGAAAATCACAAATCTTCACCAGTAAAATCCAAAGAGAAGCCCCTGAGACCTATGGCAAACGGCGACGTAGATTGACCGGGTTATCTCCAGCCCTCGACACCTATTTTTAATCTGATCATACTCCCACCAAAACGCCGACCTCGGACGGTTGTGGGTCACACATGCTCTGGGGCCTCCTTCCGATGAACCCCAAGCTTGATCACCAAACCACTCCAGCACGAAAGTGAAAGGTCCTAATGGCTAGAGGGGGTGAATAGCCTATTAAAAATTCTTGCAACAACACTAAACAAACGTGTTAGACAATAATATGGCGAAGCTAAATAAGCGATGCTATTAATTAGCTAAGCAAGCCACAAGTCAATTTCTATTGTCTCTAATCCACACAAGGTCTAGGTCGCTAGTTTACTCCTAGGTGAGCAAGCAAGACTAACTAATTTACCACTAGAGATAAACTACGCTAAACAAGCTAACAATCTAAGCAAGGCTACACAAGATATATCAAAGTAAATACACGAGGAGTAATGATCGATATACCGACGCCGAAGTGTAGAGGTGGAAGCCAATCACCGCGATCAACTAGAAATCTCCAACGAGCACAACAGGTTGACACGATGATTTTTCACCGAGGTTCACATGCTTGCCCGGACGCTAAGTCCCGTTGTGGCGACACACTCACTTGACGATGCTAAGCTTAATGGCGGTGCCAAATCCCCTATGGGAGCTCAAGCAAATGATCACAAGAGAGGGTCCAACAAGCCACGAGCAATCCACTAGTGCTCCTTTCGCGAATCTCCGGGTAAGGAACGACCCCTCACAATCACCACCGGGTGTGGCCTCAAACAAGCTCCACTTGAGCTCAACACCGCCTCTTGCTCCAAGCCGCTAGGGAACCGGGCAAATTCCCAAGAAAACAAGAATCCTGCGACTTCTCCAAGGATGAAGTGCCTCTAGATGCAACCGATGATGCAATGCACTTCTATCACTCTCAATCTCACCAAGAATTCGAAAGTTAGTGGTGAAGAGATGAGTGGAGAGGACTATCACAAGCTCAATAGCAAGTTGAAGCTTCAAATGTGCAAGAGAGGGGCTAGAACCGCCAATCCAATATATATAGCCCCACTCACGAGATAGAGCCGTTGGTCTTCAAATTGGGCTCTCTTCTTTTCAGATCGGGCGCTTCGACGGAACCACTGGTCCCAAATGGTCCTGTCGGTGCTTCCTACCACTACCGACAAGCACCGGGCCCACGGGCCGCACCCTCCTCCGCGGCGTCCGGCCAGAGGATCCGGCCGAGCACCTAAGCATCCGGTCGTTAACTTCCGGTCAAGCGTCCCTCGAATCCCGGGGTCGAAGTCCAAAACATGCTTTACGTTATTTTGACCGACCCGACCACCGCGGTTACCCGGCCGGTGCATCCGGTCACTTCTCCGGCGTCCGGCCGCCTCGAAAACCAAAGATGTCTTCATCTTTTTCTTTTGCTCTTTGCTTCAACCTTGCTTCGCTCTTGCCAAGGGTTGCCAACACGCCCAAGATAACCACGTTATCACCAATGTTAGCACGCCGATAAGTTAGGCAAGATCGGTTAGTGCTCTCATTGTCCTAAATGCAATACGCAAGTCAATTGGACCTAGAAGCACTTCATCAAAGGATTGTCGCGCATTCCCTCTTGATAGTCGGCTATCTATCCTATAATGTGATCACACGCTCTATCGTGTCTTGATCACCGAAAAGGAAAACCCTATCAAGATACCTTTGCCTTGATCTCCGGTTCCTCTCAAGCCGATCACCGAAGCTTGACGATCCATCATGTCCACCATCATTGTCCATGTTCATGATCATATATTATCCCCTGTTTTCATCCACAACAGAAGAAAACAAAAAGAGTTAGCCCGCAAAAGACTAGGGCTATCATTCATACATGTGGTTATAATCATCATTTGCTAGCTTTATGATTTTTTTTTAGAAAACCATGCCTTCCCAAGAACGGCGCCGAAATGCTTGTTGATATTTCTTAACGACATTACTAGAAATAGATAATAACCCATTTCCTGTAATCGCACCGTAAAACGCATGTTGGCATTTCATAGTGCAATCACCGAGAATAGATAATATTCTCGAGATCACGTTAAGAGATATCGATGATAGATGCATTCATGTGTTTACTTTAGTCAATCCGCAAGCGCACGGATCTATCATTGTAGCATTTCACCCTGGTATTCGGGTATCGTGATTTATATTTTCCCATGGGAAGGCGGCTTGTGTGGTTAGCTAGCATAATGATGATGATGATCCACAATGTATTTATGAATAACCATTAGTCAATTGCGGGGTAAGAAGAATGATATTCGTGATAGTGACAAACACACATAAGCTACTACACCACTAGGGAGAGAAAAGGATAAAAAGAGAATCTACAATGAGAAGGTGGTTCTAAATATTGCACATGAGTGAACTCTAGTTTAACATGTGAGGAGGCTAAATCATGATGGGATTACGATCATATGATGAGGAGATGCCCGCAGCTAGTCTCGCTGGCCGATGGACACTTTCAAAACTCCAACTCAACATCCGAACGTGGAGGAATGCGATGGGCGAACAGGTCGCTGTCACCACCTGCCCCCTACCTCACTACCGTGGGATGCCGACATTTCGATGATTACTATAGACCCGGACACCCACGTCCACGTATATATAAAACTACCTAAATCCCCGGGACTCCGACCCTACGGATCGACAAGCAAGGATAAAGGTAAACCCGAAGGTACACCAAACCATCATAATCTAATAAACCGACCACTCTCTAGCGAGTCGACACATGGCGACTTAATTCTATAATTAGCCAAGTCCTATCTACTAATATGTCAACTAGATCATAGTTCACACATTAATAAGATAACATGAGGGTAACTATACTCTAGTTCGAACGCATTGCGATATGAATATAAAGACTTGAATATTGAAAGGAACTCCATAATAATATTAATATTACCAAAAGATCCTTCCAAGGAGACAAGCCTTCCTTGAAGCTCAACCTTGCTCAAAACTACAACTAGGACTAAAGAAAGTGAGTGAAGTGCTCAAGGGTGTGTGTTGTGTGTTTTGGAAGGGGGTGTGGCCTCTTATTTATAGGAGAATGAAAGTGGTTTTTGGCGGGAGTTTTGGCGCCAAATCCCCGCCAAAAGCACCGCCATGCACCGCCTCAGCTCCTCCGCCGGACACGGAGATAAGGCGCGGCGGGATCGGGCACGGGCCTGCGGCGGCCGCCGCACACTGCGGCGGTCGGCCCGAGGGTTTGGCCCGCCCGCGCCCATCCTTTTCGGCGTGTGGGCTGGTGGCCCGATGTAGGTCACCTTTCCTGAGGTGTTTTGGTCCGCTTTTGCTTCGGTTACGGCCTACCACGTTCCCCTTGGTCAAAGCGTATTTCCCGAGTTTGCACTTTACTCTTTATTTGGCGTACTCTCACCCTTTTACGTGTTTGTTCCTGCAAAACAATTATTCTCGAATACAAGTGGAACTAGGTGAGTAGTAACCGCTTATTTGACATAAGTGTGTTCCATCTCTCTTAATTAGAGATCAAGAAAATATACGACATACCCTCAACTTCCCCGAGTAACCTTGGCATAGGACTCAGTCAAACCGTCAGTAGTGGCACGGGAGTCCTGGAGCTGAGCAAGAAGGTCTCGCTCAACTCCCTGAAGACGGACAACTTCAGCCCGCAAGGTATCACACTCTTGAGCAGGGAGGAAGACAGGGAGATCTCGCACAAAAGACTACAATGAAAAACAAAGTCGGATCAAGGATGCTCCTCAAAAAAAAGGCAGAGAAGTATCAAGAAAAATTCGACGCGTGCACTGAACTATTGGTCAAAAAACGAGAGAAGGCACCCGGCATCTTTGGAACGCCTCGGGCAGCGGCAAGAACCCGAGAAGCAAGATCAAACTCCGATACAAATGAGTGCGCAAGAGCCTTCGGATCAAAGAGAGAAGGATCCCGGAGGAGGATCGCCAGCAAACTCCGTGAACGGGAGGCCAAGAAGAAGATCGGCCACCGGCGGACGATCGGAAGAACTTCGGAGAAGTCATCTCGTAGAACTTCACGGAAGGACGGCTGCATAACAACCCCGACAAAGATAAGAATCCTCAAAAATCAACGGGGAGAAACAACTTCGCAACAAGAGTACTCACCAAAAAAATGAAGACGAGGACGAGGGGCAAGCCGAAGCGAAGGAGGCTTCACGCCAACACCACAACGAGAACCCGGCCGGAAGCCTCGAAGGCTCGGCTGGGCCAACGGCAAACCGCAAACAACCCCAATAAAGACACAAGACAAAAGAACCCGGTATTCAAGATTCAAGAGAGGAACTCACGGATTCGGCAAGGGACTCCACTTGCTCCTCGGCATGCTCAAAAGCAAACGCCAAGCCCCATCCGAAAAAAAACGAGAAAACAGGTCAGCTTATATGGAAAAAAAGAAAGGGATTGACGAGAAGATCAACCCCTCACCTATAAGAATATTACCCGTGGGCTCCCAAAAAAGAGGCCCGAGAGGCGAAGAGCGAGTCCTCTTGGGAGTCATGGTAGCAGCAGAGGCAGTGGGCTCTTCAACAGAGCGCTCCCGTCGCTTGCGACCTATAAGGGCAAGCACCCGTGGATCTGGAGTAAAGGGAACATACGAAGCACCCCCAATACTGATGCCGGGAAGGATTCGGACTCACCGAACAGGCGGCGGGCATCGCAAAGAATCGGCCACCACAAAGCGACCTCGAGTAGTTCCATTAAGATGTTTGAAAGGATCGGAAGAGTCGAAAAGAACCCTAAAAGGTAGATACAACACAAAAGAAAGCAAAAAGAACTCATAGAAGGAGGGTTGTCAGCAGAGTATTCAACAACCCGAATCGGAGTCATCAGCACATCTTTCAGCAAAGAGCGAAGGGACACCATCAGCTCCTCCTCAGGCAATTCAGAGGCATCACCACCAACACGAGAGGGATCCTCAGGGCCAGAGTACTCGAAGCCAAGCGTCTCCCTCGCCATCAAAGATTGAACTCGACGACGAAGAAAGCTGGCAACGATTCCAGCACCACTGAGGCCACCCTGCTTCAAGATCTTAACGCGATTGACAAGTTCGGCAACCTCGGACTCATCAGGAGAGTCAACCTTCAGATTCTCAGGGTCAACAGGACTCATCGAGTCATGATCCATCAAGGCAGGAGGAGGATTGTTCACATAAAACCACCCAGAACGCCAGCCAGAAACAGAATCAGGGAGCTCATACTCAAAGAAAGCACCCTTTCGACCCTGGCGAGCCTGGATGGAAACACATCCAAGAGAAGAAAGGTCGCCTCCATGACGTAGGCGGAAGAAATAGCGAAAGAGCTTCAAAGAAGGAGGGATGCCTATGAAGGTCTCACAGGCATGAACAAAGATGGAAAGAAGAAGAACCCCATTAGGGGCAAGATGAGAAAGAGCAATCGAATAGGACTGCAGAAACTCATGGAAGAAATCCGAAGCAGGCAAACAAAGACCAGCTTGGACAAAGGAGAGAAAAAGGACAACCTCAAGAGGGCCGGGAGCGGGGAAGACGATGGCGGTGGGGGAGCCTCCAACCAGAGAGACTCTGAGGAGGGAGAAGCCGGCGCCGCTCAAGATCCTCAAGGTCTCCAGCATTGACGGAGGACTCCGGCCAAACCTTCATGGCCGCCTCCACTTCGGGAACCATCTCCGCCTTCCCCTTCGCGCTCTTGGAGGAAGAGCTCTTCACCATGATGAAGAACAGATGGCGAGGACGGCGAAACTCGAGAACGCAACGGCGGCGGGGAGGAAATGGCGGCGCAAGGGATTAGGGCAAGGAAGATTGCTAATCACGGATGCAAATGGCGGCGGAGGAAAAGAAACCGTATCCAAGTATTTATGGAGAGGGATTTTTCCCACCCGTTCTGAGAATAAAACTCTCAGAACGGGGGCCTTTGCAACTTCAAAATTAATTTGAAGTGACAACGGCACTTCTTTTTATGCGAATGATGCAACAGACCGACACAACGGTCGGAAACCGCGAGAAGGAGAAAAACAACCCTTCAAAAAAACGCCCGACAAGCGGCGAAAAACATCCCTGAGCGCAGTTCAAGACAAAGACAAGTCGATCAAACCTGCCAAAGAAGACAAAAGAACCCCCGCGGTTGTCGCAACAGCCAGCCCGAAGCAATACCCGCACGGAAAAAGAGAAACGGTCAAAAATCCCGGGTAAGACGAAGAACCTCTAAGAGCTCCATCTGCGAAAAGAGCCCTTAGACGCTCGGGGGCTACAGGATACCCGGGGCAAGATTTTTTCAAAAGTGCTCCAAAAAGAACTCGAAGACGGAGAAGAAGAACTCAAAGACCTTCCAGCTCTTTGTGCCAAAAAGCAAGAAGCTCGGGGGCTACACCCTACGGGTGCACTTTTTTCAGCAAAGTGCACACCGTATGAAGCCGACAAGGACCGCGTCAAGACAAAGCACCCGAGAAGAGCGGTGGCTCTCGTAACTTGGGACCTGAGATGCTCGGGGCTAGCGGAGCAAGGCTCTCCTATCGAAGAAAGAGGAGCCCCGACGACGAGAAGAACTCGAAGACGGAGGAGAAGAACTCAAAGACCTTCCAGCTCTTTGTGCCAAAAAGCAAGAAGCTCGGGGGCTACACCCTACGGGTGCACTTTTTTCAAAATTGCACTCCGTAAAGATGATCTTGAAGACCATATCAAGGCCTCACCAGAGAAGAGCAAGACAACCCTCAAGACTCGACCTTGAGATGCTCGGGGGCTTGTGGATACAGGATCACCAAAGAACTCTACCGAGTTGTTATGCGGGGGGTTCTATCCAAGCTGCGGCCCACAAACAACTCCCGAAGGGTAATGGAAGCATAGCTACGGTGACTTCTGTTGTAACTAGGATAGAACACTAGTCGGGGTTACCTTGTAAAGGGTTTGGGTGTTCGGTTTCTCTACGGACGACCCTCTCTGTATCCGACTAGGATCGTAGCGAGTTCCTTGGCCCCTTGGACTATAAAAGGCGGCCAAGGAACACCTCGTAGAGAGCGAGTAGGCACATACAGAACACAAGCTTGGCTACGACCAAGCGCTGTAAGCTTCACGGCCGATTCTCGGCTAACCCCATCAATCAAAAACAGGCTCACGCCGACTGGACGTAAAGGTCTTTACTCGATCCTTGATCGAGGGCCCGAACCAGTATAAAAACCCCGCTCTCCATGTCGGTTGCGCAACAAACCGCCGGGCTCCGGTTCGTCGAGGCCCGAACAAACTGCCAGGTTCACCGTGGCGGGCTCTCGGTCGTAAAACATCGACGGATGCTCGCATAAATCAACTTGCTCGGCATGCCAAAGCCTCGCTGTGGTGATCCATCGGTGGACGATATATCCGGGGCGGCTGCGGTTCTTCGTGAGTCACATCAGGCACCAACCACTCCGGCCGTGAATCGTCAGAACGACGGCGCAAGAGGCCCTCGTCCACCAACCGCTGCAGTTTCGCCTCCGTCACAGATGACCGCGGCCATGGAAACGGATCAAGAAGAAAAACAGCCTCCCCTCTTGCGACGCCATGATCCCCTTCCGCGATGAAGAACACAAGTAAGTACACCCAACTAAAATCTCTTTCTCTCGCTCCGCCCACGCCCTCTTTTTCCTATGTTACGGGGGTAAAAGGAAAATGCCGAGATAAGCTCGTGCGGGGGAAGAAGAATGGGATTCATGCGATCGGCACGACTCCTAAATATATAGGGAAAGAAAGCGGCGATTTGGATAACCCTACCGACACGAATGGAGGGCGTAGCGCATCGGACGGGCGAGCAATCCCGGACAACGGGCGGGCCCCAAGAAGAATCACGCGCGGTCGCCTCTGCGAACGCTACGAGGGGCCGTTCCATCCAAGGTAAACCGACATCTCCACCGATGAGCCAACATGAAAGGTGTCCGCGCCGCCGCCAAAGCGCCCGACCCCTCCAGGGCAAAAACGTCGGCTCGTTACCAAACTCAAAAATGCCCCTCAGGGGCGCCTCGAGCCCTCGGGCGGAACGAAACATCACCGCAAATGCGCGATCCCCGGAGGGGAACGCCGGCCATGAGCCCACCATACGGTCCGAGAGGATCTAAAGCCGCCCCCGGATTCTACCGATGGTTGCCTCGGGACGGCCGAGAGCAAGGGACCAAAGGGAAATGCACAATCGGCCGAGCCTAAAGCTCTCAGGAGCTCGGGATTTCCTAGACGTATCTAAGACTTACGGTAACCACTTATAGAGATGTCCCATCTGTGGGAGGCCCGCTGGCCCTCGGGACCCGACCTGTCGGGACCGGGATAACGCTAAGAGGCCCAAGAGTTCTCATGGAGTGCGTCCTAGACCACACGGCCGACCCACCTCCGGCGGGGCACGGGCACTCCGCTTAGATTTCTGTTACAGCGCTCAATGGGGTATGTCGTACTCGGCTCACGAGGGCGTATGGCACTACTCCCCTCCTCCTCCCTTCCAAATGAGGGCGACAGAGGAGCGTAAGTAAAAAGACGGGGAGGTCTGGAACGACCTTGCGCACATAAGTGCGGGCTTCGGACTGCCCCCGTACCTCGGACATCCCTCGCACATTTTGCGCAAATTAGTGGGTAGTTCAAATCTTACCAGCGCGTAAGAAAAGCCCTCCGAGGAATTTAGGCATTCCTTAGAGGCCTCGGGGGCTACACTAACCAGGTCTTCCAAGGCAGCACCGTCCCGAGATCAAAAAGCGAGAACAAGATCGAGACTCGATTTGCCAACCCCTAACGAGTCATTCTACTCCCCGGGGGCTCGGGGGGCTACTGTCGGGGGCGAAAATAATCGCCCACGAGCAAAAATAAGCCCGAACAGATAACACGGCCCAAGGGCCCAAAAAGACGGATAGTGGGAAGACGACGCCGGCATGAAAACCCACGACGTATCATGGGCTAGAAGATAGCCGGGAGGATGAAGGACGGCCCCCGGCCGAGAAGGTTAAAAGAAGGACTTAATACACGGGACATCCTTTTGGCCCAATTAAAGGCCCAAAGCGACCCATCTCGAGATACTCCTCTAAACGAGGCCCAACTTGCTAAATCAAACCCCGGCCAAGGCGGAAAAGGCCCGGGGGTAAAACTTCGAGGAGTTATAGAAAATAAAAAGGCGTTGGGATCAACGTTAATATGGAGGACTAGAAAAAACAAATTGCATAACGAGGCTCATTCACGACCCATGGGTTCATAGACCAAATCGGCCCACACAACGGCGGCCCATGCGGCCCGCTCTCACCAAAACACGCTCCCAATCCCGAAGGTCGGGGGCCTCGGGGACGAGTTCCGCCTCGCCCAGGGGCGTGAGAGCTCCCCAAGGACGGTTCTTCTTGCCGCGCCGGGGACCTTGGCTCTCGGGGCGAGACATCTCCGCCTCGCCCGAGGCGAAAAGGTCCGACCATGCCCTTTCCTTCTTTCTCTCGATAAAGCGACCTCGGGGCGCACCTTGGGAAGACCAACCTGGTAGTGGGGAACAACCGCATTTAATATCCCCGCTTTCCCACGACGTAGTGACGGGGCAATCGATTGCCCCGACGAACCAAGCGCCCCGTTATCTCCTCGCATCCCCCGTTGATGGGACGTAAAGGGAGCAGTTATCACACACGTCACCCTGCACAGGGAAACACAACTTCACTGTTCATTTGCTTGCAGCTTCACCTCCTCGACACGGGTCCAGGAACCCTCGGGATATCGACACCACGTCATGATGCGGGGCCGGCAAACCAAGAGTCACGACGGGACGGAGGATCCCCATTAGACCCTCGGGGTATTCACCCCTTCCGGGTGACGGACACGGACGCCTTGGGGCACCAAGACACGCGTCAAACCGGGACATCCCCTCCGGGGGACCCGAGGCTCGGGCTCGGGCATGGTACGCTTTTATGACCCCGAGCGGTAGACACCTTAGCATTTGTACACGACACATATTGTATACATTATCTCTCCTTTACACTATAAAAGGGGGAGTAATGCCATCATAGAACGGATCCCCTTTTGCTAGGTTTTCACACTTAGCCATCTCATCCCAGGATTGAAGTTCATCTTCTCTCCCGAAATCACTTGTAATCACTTCGGTTCTTGTGCACATTTGGTGCGAGGTAACACGAAAAGACACTACTGCTGGACGTAGGGCCCCATGGCCTGAACCAGGATAAACCCTTCGTCTTCCAGCTCGCACACGCCCACTAGGCGGGGAGCGCCGCAACCTATAAATTATTGCCGGTGCTTGAGATGCCCCGGTTCTCAAAACACCGACACGTACAGCCGGAGGCCGCCGGGGGCCAAGGCGACTGAGGACTTGGCGATGAACGTCGAGTCGTCGTCCGGCGGGGACACTGAGCTCCAGCGCATCATCGGTTTGGCCGATGACACGGCGACGCGGAAGCGGTGGAGGCAGAGGTTGTGGAAAGGTCGGCAGTACCTCCTGTGAATACTCCACCAGTCTGTAGCACCCGTGCTAAGTACTCTATGGTTTGGGGCTTTAGCAGGTTTATTGATAGAAATCAATCGTTTATTCCCATATGCTTTGTCATTCCCTTTTTTTTAATTCTAGTTATTCCTATGCAAGAGATAGAATTCTTCGGGACACCCTGGCGAGTGGGGAATAGCGGTTGTGAGGGATTGCAACAGAAAAGGGAATGAGACGCTGTTGAGTCTGGATGGGCCGGCATGACAGGCAACCCACGAACGAGCCCCGTCCAGACGGCCGGACATAACGGTTTCCAATAATACATGGCTTTTGTTTGGATGGTGGTATGGAATGGTTTTTATATATAACTATATAAGGTAGTGCAAGATTATGCTTGGTTAATTGTACTGGACTATCTAAGATTTTGTATTCGTAATCATATTTGAATGAATTTACTATTAGTCTATTAAGAATGCAACAATAATTAAAAATTAGTAGATGGTGTTATGAATGAGTCAAAAGTCACTAAGATGACAGACTCATCATTGTGGCCAATTAATGAATAGCAGGAGAGGGAGCACTGTAGCAATGATTTATCACCGTAGCAAGTTTGTATGTATCCTTATTGTGATTGTTTGGTTACGGTATAAAGAGGGTCACTATTGGCTGATGTAAAAGGCAGTGAAAGTAAATGAAATAAAGAGCTCCTCTTCTCCTCCATCCTGTGTTCTTTGTTCTTGTATTCTTACTATCCTATAGACCAACGAGTTACCGACGAGCTGATTTCTAACAGATGGTTTTTTTTGGAAGCCTCATATCTATGTACAGTTGTAGTATAAGTAGTAAATGGATTTAAGAAAGAAGTTGACCCATTTCTATTAGTCTATCAGTATAAGATGGTATGGTTTGATTGTTTGGTTACGGTATAATACATGCTTTTATTTACATGGTGGTATGGAACGATTTCCATATGAGTTAGGATTGTGTTTGGTTAATTATACCGGTCTATCTAAGATTTCTTATTCGTAATATACCGGTCTATCTAAGATTTCTTATTCGTAATACATATTTGTATAAATTTACTATTAGTCTATTACGGATGCAACAATAATTAAAAAGTAATAGATGGATTTAAGTAAGAAAGAGAAAAAAATCACCAATAATTTACATTATATCATTAGGCCCCTGCAATAATGCCTTCTCATAGTGGCCATATTATGGATCAAACGTATACAACAAAAATTACTTCTTCCATCATAAATTTTAAGTAAATTTGATTTTTTTACACCAAATTTGACCGTTTATTCAGCTAAAATAAACCCTAAGAATCTCTCTCCAGTCTCCACCCACCTCTCTCTCTCTCTATCCCGAATTCCCCATTCCCGCAAGCGCCGCGCCCGCACCTCCGTGACTGTGCTGGGCTTCCGCATTTGCCATGCCCCGCCGCCGCCGCCGGCCGCGGCAGCGGCAGCCATCGCCAGCGAAACCGCAACCGCCCACCGTCACTACCATTGACTCCCTCGGTAACGACATCCTCCGCGAGATCTTCCTCCGCCTCCCCTCACTCCCTAGCCTCGTCTGCGCCGCCCTCACCTGCCGCACCTTCCTCGCCGTAATCCGCCCCTCCACATTCCGCCGCCGCTTCCGCGCTCTCCACCCACCCCCACTCCTCGGCTTCTTCTTCGAATCCATCGGCACAGACATCCCCTCCTTCTCGCCCATCCGCCGCCGCTCCGACCCAGACATCGCTGCCGCCGTCCGCGGCGCGGATGTCTTCCTCACCCGCCTACCCTACCACAAAGATGCAAACCCCGGGTGGACTATCAAAGAGTGTCGTGGCGGCTGCCTCCTCCTCATCAGCTGCTGCACCGACCAGGTCGCCGTCTACGACCCCCTCACGCGGGCCCTGGATTTGTTCCCCACGCCACCACATGGTAAAATCTCCAGTGGCCGTCGCGGCAAGTTCTGCTACTTGGATTTCTTCTTGCTCTACTCCGACCAGAGCCCCGGTTCTTTCCGCGTGGTATCCGCCTGCCACGACAAGTCAAGAGTGAGCGCCGCCGTCTTCTCATCAGACACTAGGGAGTGGGTAATTCTCCCTTGGACGAGGACCTGCCCAGCACAGCCGTCACGCAACCCGCACTGGCTTTTAGGTGGCAGGCAGGTGAACGGGAAGCTGTACTGGGCACACGCCGAAGAGGCCTACATGGTGGTCCTGGACACTGCAACGCTGCAATTCTCCTTGATGGATCTGCCGGAGCACTTGGGGGGCAGGCCTATCTCTACGAGCTCGGGTGTACTAAGGATGGGAAGCACTGCATCGTGTCCGTAGATGGATTTACACTAATCACTTGGTTCCAGAGAGCTGATGATAGCGAGTGGATGCCCCACAATGTGATACCGTTGGAGAGAGAGATTCTTCGGGCTACCAACATCCCAGAATATGAACTTCATGAGCACTGGCTCAAAGTGTTTGCAATTCTTGATGGCATTGTGTATATGACGATAAGTGGAGAACCTATTTTGCCTTCTTGGTTCCTTTGCTTCTGCCTGGAAACAAGGAAACTGGAGGCGTTCTTTTTATAGGAAATTTGACAACTGTGTCTATCCATACATCATGGGGTGGCCTCCTTTTTGATTGGCAATGATAATGATCTGCCACTTGACTCAGGTGTTTACACAAACAAGGGAGGCCGGATGGGAGTGACAACAGGTTCGCAATTGTCTGAGATCGCCTGATGGAGAGATGTCTGATTGCACATGTTGAAGGAGTGTGCCTGCTGAAGATGGTAGAATATTGTGGTTCTGCGTTACTGCCTGCGAGCTGTTGGCGCCTTAAGGGCATGTAATAACTGAAGTAGGTGGCACTTTCTTTCAAACTCTATTTTACTAGTTCTGTAGTTGGAAAGTTTAAGCGCTTGTGCGATGACTATTTTGGTGCCAGTTAGATCGAACCCTGTGTGTTCTTTCCAATGTGGCCTCGTATTAGGATCATCTTATGTTTGGTTACATCAAACTCATGTAATTTCATTGGTGTCAAGTAATGAAATTCGGCTACGCTGTTGTGGAAAAAGTGAAGTGTTAACCTGGTTATGGTAACTTAAGTGGAACATAAAAACTCAGTCTGGTAAACTTCTTTTACTCTCCCTTATCATTTCAACTCCTGCTTTGCTTTTTATATATATGGATGTAGTTTGTTTTATAATTCTAGTATCTATTTTATTTGAACTGGTTCTTCCTACATATTTTTAGCATTTGTGGTACAATTTTCTCTGCATATTGGAACTGTTATTACAATGCCTCCATTTAAGTCTCTGGGTAGTGCTAGGTTATAGAGTTTCTTTTGTCTGTGTCAAAGCAAATGAGGTTTCAAATTTTGAGAAGTTTTAACTCCTGTATAGGGAACATCAATATAATGCAGCCTCAAGTACCCTCCTGGTCAATTTCTTGTTTCCAAATCAACCCAAAACCCCAGCATGTCCACGGAGCACAAGATCCGTGAAATCCTCATGTGTTGTATCTGTGGATCTAATTAACCCCATATGAACAGCTTGTCAATACATTTGCAGCACCATATTTCCCAGGTAATACTGTCATAGTGTCATGCCACTGCCAATACATTTGCAGCACCCCAGCATGTCCATGCAACTAGTATTTTGAAACAGTCCAGCTCCAGTGAGATCCTCTGCTAATCTCAATGTAGCTGCTCCTGCAGAAGTATTCTTTTTCCCTGCAATAAAACGTTGTATCCATCTTATTTGTGCATGGAAGTGGATCCTAGAAAGTAGAAACAAACTATTGTGAATTTGAACTCTTATGCTTCTAAGAAAAAATCTTAATTACAGGTACCCGCACAATTTCAAGTTTTCACATGGGCAGCTGTGCAAAATGATGTATGACATCAGTTTTAAAATTGAAGTTTATGTTCATAGTTGAATTGGTAACCTCCAAAATTTTGTAAAGTGGTTTTATATCATTTTTCTGATATCTGAACCACTGTGCAGTAACTGTGTAGCTTCTTACCACATTGTGCAGTAACTATTCAATAAGATATTAAGATCATTTAATCTTTATTGTCATCAACTGTGGTCTCCTGAATGGCAGTTCATGGTAATAGATTCTTCAGTGTAATTGCTTTTGTCGAAATAAAGGTATTGAAACTTCATTTGTCTTGGAATCGGAAGTCCCTTAAGTTTGTTAGCCACTGCACACCCAAAGAAAAGAACAGTTTTCACACTAATGTTCACAAATCGCATATGTATGTCATTTCCTTTTTAATATGTCACCAGGTCAACAAATTTCCATTGGCCACCGGAAACTTTTTTTACCTAACTGGGTTTTCGACTTTCCAGATGTGAGTGAAAACTAAATTAAGACTATTTCTCAGGGATCATTCATATTTTCTCCTATTTCCACCTAACCATATATTTCATTTTTGTTACTTCTAGTGAAGTACTTATAAGCCAATCCATTTGTTGAATACTGTTGCACTGATGCTGCAAGATGTCCATTCCATTTGTTGAATACTATTGTGCTGATGCTGCAAGAGTCCCATTATGCAATTTGAGTTGCTCCACCCATTATGTAATTTTTTGCACGTTTATCAAATCACCCTCAACAAGGCCAATCCGCAGCCTGTGTATACCTGCATAAAGCCTTTAATTTGTCCCCCTTCACTTGTATGGTGATAACTGGATTGATAACGACTCATTCAGTGAGATTCCTTGTTTGCATGCTATCATAATAGTCCCTGTTATCTTGAAGGTATTGAACTATAAGATATTGACGTAGAAATTTACATATTGGAAGCATTACTCTCATGCGTAGTACCTTGTGTACCTTTGTCTTTTCAGTCAATCGCATCCTTCAGTAATCAGTAGCTCACTATAGTTTTATGCTCATGTATCGACCATCTTAACCTTTTATGCTCTTATACTTATATATAACCTTCTCTGTTATCACTCACCACTGAAAAAAAACATCAGTAGCACACTGCACATTTTTTTTTTCCTATATTAATTATATTGTACTAATGCTATTTAGTCCCTATAAAATCTTGTGTTTTGGGTTCATAAGTAACTATGTGAATAAAAAGAGAAACATGCAGTAATGCTATTGTCATGGCTCGTCTATTCCATCAACTGACAACGCACAACAAGATATGCATCCTTGTGACTTCTCTGTTTGCCTGAAAAAAAACATAACTAATATATGCATCCAGATTCATTTAATTTCCAAGTCGCAAAAAAAAAAAGATTCATTTAATTTCCACTCGTTTATTTCTGACCTGATACATCATTTATTCCTTTTTAATCCATACCGTGCTAATAGTTGCTCCTTTCTACATCCATATTAAACAATTGACAATAATACCCTATATATGTGAAAAATGAGAAAATGGACTGTTCACTTCTTTGGACCTGGAGATCGGAATTCATCAATATATATATATAGAAACTATCTTGTCTCTAAATAAACACATTTTTTAGAGATATTGAGGGTCTGCTTGGTTGGGCATGTCAATTTTGCCCAACTAAAATCATGGTAAGCCAAAATTTGGGCTTACCAAACAATATTTGCCAAAGTTGGGCAAAAAACATAGGTATGTATTTGGTTGATTGTCAAAAAATAAAGGATTGCCAAATTTATCTTTTATATATAGCTTAAGAACATTCTATAGATCTGTCATAACTTTGGCACAAAAAAATTAGTGATGTCAATTCTTTGGCAATGAACCAAATGATAACCACAATTTTGACATGCCTTGATTTGGTTTGGTAAAAATTGGATGTCAACCAAGCGGGCTCTGAATCTTCGGCAATCTGTTGTTGGGCATCATGCTAGCACAACCAGACACTAGCACGACGACCTTCTAATGTAAATCAAACCATCAAGTTCAAAAACTTCTGAGTAGGAATTGTACAAATTTTCGACCTGTTGCACTCGCAACAACAAAAAAAGGGACAGACCAACACTAAATTCTACACTGGTCCCAATCTCCGAAATCGTCGAACGGCCCAACAACAACCCACAAACACGAGGTGGGCTAACAAACATAATGAAGAATAACAAACGGCCCATTTGTAAAAAAAAAAAGAGAGTAGCGTGTATGACTGCATCCCGCGTTCTGTGCTGAACGGAAGTCCGCATTTGCCATGCCCTCTCGCAGTCACCACCCGATCGCCGGCGGCGGCTGCCATCGGCGACAGCGAATCCGCCGGCGCCCAGCGTCACTACCATTCACTCCCTCGGTGACGATCTCCTCTGCGAGATCTTCCTCCGCCTCCCATCCCTCCCGAGCCTCGTCCGCGCCGCCCTCACCTGCCGCGGCTTTCTCGCCGCCGTCCGCTCCTCCGCCGCCTTCCGCCGCCGTTTCCGCGCCCTACACCAGCCCCCTCTCCTCGGATTCTTCTTCGAATCCATCGGCGAAGACATGCCCTCCTTCTCGCCCATCCGCCGCCGCTCCGACCCAGACATCGCTGCCGCTGTCCGCGGCGCGGATTTCTTCCTCACCCGGCTACCCTACCAAGAAGATGCTTCCCCGGGCTGGAAGATCGAAGAGTGCCGTGACGGCTGCATCCTCCTCCTCAACTGGAGCACCGACCAAATCGCCGTCTACAACCCCGTCACGCGGGCCCTGGATTTGTTCCCCACGCCACCCGATGAAGAAATCTCCAATGGCAGTCTCGGCAAGTTCTGCTACAATGGATTCTTCTTGCTTTACTCCGACCAGAGCCCCGGCTCGTTCCGCGTGGTATCCACCTACCACGACAAGTCGAGGTTGCGCGCGGCCGTCTTCTCATCGGTCACCAGGGAGTGGCAAATTCTCCCATGGTCGGAGACTGCCCCAGCGCAACCAGGCAAGAAACACTGGCTTCTCAGTGGCACACAGGTGAATGGGAATCTGTACTGGGCACACACTAAGGAGGCCTATATGGTGGTTCTGGACACCGCAACGCTGCAATTCTCCTTTATCGATCTGCTGATGCTCTTGATGGGGCAGGGATATCTCTATAAGCTCGGGAGCACCAAGGATGGGAGGCTCTGCATTGTGTCTGTATTGGAATTTATGTTGTGCATTTGGTTCCGGGTAGCAGATGGTAGTGGTGCTGAGAAGTGGATGATTCACAATGTGATAAAGTTGGAGGAAGAGATTCTTGAGGCTACTGAGATCCCAGAAGATGATCTTTCTGGGTACATGCTCAAAGTGCAGTCAGTTGTTGATGGCACTGTGTATATGTCAATACTTGGGGAACATACTTCGCCTACTTGGTTCCTTTCCTTCTGTCTGGAAACAAGGAAACTGGAGAAGCTATTACAAAGGACATTTGACAACGGTGTCTATCCGTACATCATGGGGTGGCCTCCCCTTTTGATTGGCAATGATATTTGATATGGCACTTTCGACTCAGGTGGTAGTGTGTGAAACTGGTTATGGTAGCTTCAGAGCAAGGTGGAGACTCGGTTTGTCAAAAATTATGTTTACTATCCATTATCATATTGGTTGCTGCTTTGCTTTATTTATATCGATGTAATTTGTTCTTGAATTCTTGTGTCAATCCTATTGAACTGGTTTTCCCTATATAATTCTTTTAGCTTTGTTGTAAAGTTTTCTCTGCATATTGGAACTGTTATTACAATGCCTCCATTTATTCCCCGCCGTAGCTCCTAGGTTACAGATTTCTTTTGTCTGTGTCAAAGCAAATGACGTTTAAAATTTTTTGCTAGGTTACCATTCTTCCTAGGTTTAAAATTTTTTGCTAGGTTACCATTCTTGCTGCTACTTTGGGCTGTCAGGTTGGGTCTCTCCCCTTTACTTACTTGGGGCTCCCCCTAGGGACTACCAAGCTTAAGATTGAAGAATTTGCACCTTTGTTGGATAGAGTGGAGAGAAAATTATCTGCTTGTTCCACCTTGCTGTCACACTCGGGGAGGGTTGAATATATCAATTCTGTGCTCACTCCTACTATCAGCTATGCAATGTGTACCTTCAAGCTCCAGAAAGGAGTGATTGAAGGAGTGGATAGAATCAGAAAGCAATGTCTTTGGAGGGAAATTCTAACAGAAAAAGGGGTGGGAACTTAGTGGCTTGGCCTTTGGCTCAGAGGTCAAAGAAAAAACACTGGTCTCGGTATAAAGAACCTCTATATTCAGAATGATGCACTCCTTATGAAGCAGCTCCATAAGTTTTACTCCAAGGAAAACATTCCATGGGTTAATCAGGTCTAGTTCAAGCATTATGTTAACAAGGTGCCTCATTCTCAGAAAAGCATGGGCTCTTTTTGGTGGCGTGATGTGTTCAAACTTAAGGATCTGTATAGAGAAATCACCAGTGTTCAGGTTGGTGATGGTACATCGACCCTCTTCTGGAAGGATAAGTGGGCCGGTGGTATTTTGGAGGATCTTTTTTCCTGACATTGCCGGCTATGCTAGGAAGGTTGACATATCTATCAGAGAGTTGTCTGACAGTTCCAGTCTTGAAGGGCTCTTTGATATTCCCATTTCTCATCAGGCTTCCATCCAACTCAAGCACCTAGGGCAGCTAGTACAGAACTTTGCTCTGTCAGACAATGTTGATCGAAGAGTGTTCTGTTGGGGCAACAATGTTTTCAGTACCTCCAAATTATACAAGCTAGTGTTTGCTAACCAACATGTTCCTGTTGTTTTCAGCTGGGTTTGGAAGAGTAGGGTCACTCCGAGGGTAAAGTTTTTTGTCAAACTGCTTTTGTTGGACAGGCTTAACACCAAAGACATGTTGTCTCGAAGGAATTTCAATGTGCAACCTAACAGCCTGTGTGTGCTCTGTACTGATAACTGCGTGGAATCCATTGATCATCTTTTCTTTGAGCGTTCTTTTGCCAAAATGTGCTGGGCTATGGTCGATATTGATTGGGTTCATGCAACATTCCCAGGAGAATTCAGAGAACCAAACACCTAAGTAACAAGTCCCTGTACATGGAGATCTTCCTGTTGGCTGCATGGGAGCTGTGGAAGGTTAGAAATAGGCACATTTTCGATGGTGTCCAGGCTTCCTTTGCTAGATGGCTCAGGAGGAATTTCAAGGACGAGGCCACGCTTCAATCTTGTCGGATCAAGGAAGCTGACAGGCCTGCTGTTCTTCTTTGGCTAGGTGCTCTATAATTTTATTTTGAGCTGTGCTCGTCTCTACCTGTTCCTCGGTTGTACCCAGTTCCTCGGTTTCTCAGTTTGTCATTACCCCAGTACTCGCTTTATCTTGCAGCTAGTACTTTGCGTATAGATCAGTGAGATCCTCTGATAAACAAAATGTAGCTGCTCCAGTAGAAGTATTCTTTTGCACCTGCAATAAAACTTGGTAATCATCTTAATTACAGGTGCCAACACAATTTCAAATTTTCAAATGGGCAGCTGTGCAAAATGATGTATTGCATCAGTTTTAAACGTTGAAGCTTAGGTTGATCATAGTTGAATTGGTAACCTTAGAAAATGCAACTCATAGCTTCTCCCTGACATCAGCGAATCAATATATCTAGAACATGGGCACATCACACAGAGCGGCCCATTTTTTTGCAATATGAATTGATCCACCCCGTCAAGGTAATTTTTCACGTTTATCAAACCACTCCAACAAGGACAAATCACCGAAGGTGTTACTGAAGTGGTGTCATTCAATTTTAAGGCTTCATTTGGATGCAATCTAATCCACCTCAATCCATGCATGTATGTTGGAGTGAATTGAGGTGGAAAATAATTTAAGTTTCACCTAAATTCACTCCAACACATGTGAGTAATACGACTAAATCCAAACAAGCCGCAAATTGTAAGGGAACCTCTTCGATCAGTTTGTTTTGTGTCAGTGCTATGTTTGCCGCACCGCACCATGTGTAGGCCTGTCCCCTTTTCTCCCTTCACATGTGTGATGGATTGATGGCACAACACAGCTGGACAGTTGGTTACATCTGAATTCTGAAAGATTAGGGTGATAAATGGTAGGATAACAGGTCGTTTTTAGTGTTTCCTCGTGTATATGCTATCATAATATTGCCTGTTATCTTGAAGGTACTGAACTGTAGTTTCATTTTTATTTTGGCAAAAAAAAAAAAATGAACTATAGTATGTTAAAATAGAAATGTACATATTGGAAGCATTAAGGTATAACTGGTTCCTTGCTCTCACGCATGTGGAAAACCACTTTCTATGTCCATTTGACACTGGAAATGCAGTCAAATATGAGAACGATATCTTGGAAACATCACACAGCCATAAACTGTGTTTCAATTTTGTCTTTTTCACGCAATGTGAACACATTACAGGTTATTCCGTTTTACTTTTTCACAAGAACAGAGGACATATGGAAAATTACCTTTTTCACAAAAACATAGGACATATGGTTACATGCAAATTAAACACACATGTACATAAACATACGCACACAGACAACGCTGCTGCTGATTATTCTTCGTTCCTTTTATTCTGAAATTCTGTGCCACAAACTTCAACTTGGCAGGGCGCCGGAGAAGCCGCCTAGTGCTGACCGGGGAGTTTCTCCTTGATTTTCTCCATGAAGCCCTTCTTCTCGTGGGTCCCCAGTCAGTCGTCGTCGTCGTCGTCGTCCCGTACGTGTCGGTGGTGGTTCCGCCATAGCCGCCGCCGGTTCCCGCGGTGGTGTGCTGGTGGTGCTGGTCATAGTCCTTGTGCCCACCCGGGATTTTCTCCTTGATCTTCTCCATCACGCCCTTTCTTCTCGTGGGTGCCTCCGGTCGTCGTCGTCGGCGCGTACGTCCCACCGCCGGTGGTTGCTGTACCAGTTGTCGGCCCAGCCCCAGTGTATCCTGTGCCACCGTATGTGTTGTCGGCCCAGCCCCGTGCCTGCCGTATGCTCCGGTGGTGGCCGTCGCCTGGCCATGGTTCTCCTTGTGGCCTCCGGGCATTTTCTCCTTGATCTTCTCCTTTAGACCCTTCTTCCGACGACCACCCATGCCGTCGTCTTCAGATGACTGCACGACACGATTCTTGCGTGTTATTATAGCCAAAAAGCTCGAGAGAACACAATCCAAGAGCGTAAAATGTATAGGAATGATCAGAAATTAAACGCACCGAGCTGCTGGAGCTGGAGCTGCCGGAGCGGCGCGTAGGATGCCGCCGCCTGTCTTGTGCTCAGCTCCATGTGGGAACGCGCCACCGCCGGTTCCAGTTATGCCTGTGGCGCCGTGACCCGTGCCATGGCCGGGCATGCCGGTGCCGGTGTACCCTCCACCGCCTAACACCCCGTGTCATGCATTCCGGTGGCACCGTGATGACCGGTGCCGGTACCACCATGGGTTCCCATGCCTGTTGCACCATGCAGACCACCAGTGTGCCCAACGCCGCCGTCCTGGAATCCGGTCACGCCATGGCCATGCGTACCGTGAGCTCCGGTACCTGCGGCGGCTCCTCCATACCCACCCGGGCCACGGGCGTCATGGACGCCTGTTCCGGTAGCCCCGTAACCCGGATAACCAGAGCCGCCATAGCCCCGGCGTCGTGCGTGCCGGTGCCAGTGGGTCCGTACCCAGCTTGCTGGCCGCCACCGCCATATCCACCGGTGGTGCCACCCGTGACGCCGTACGCGTCGCCAGCGCCGGCTTGACCCTGAATACCACCATGGCTTCCAGGCACGGGGTTGCCGTACTCGTCGACGATTTGATGCCGCCGCCCCTGCTCGTAGTGCGCCATACTTTCTCCTCCTCGATCTCTAGCTGCTCCTTCTCTCGATCGCTTCTTCTGAACTTTGGCGAGCTTACTTGTGTTTGTGTGTCACTTTTGCTCGAGATGGATGAGATGGACGAGTCCAAATGTGCTTATATTTATAGACGATGCGTGTGTGCAACGTGTTAGGTTTCGGAGTTGGACACGTCCTGCAGCTACGTGTCCCTGCATGCAGGGAGCTTGGTGTCGGTCGCGTAGGCTGCCGAGTGGACGCGTGGGATGGACGGCTGACTGCGTGTTTTGGTAGGAGGACTAGAAGGTCCCTCCCATACCAGAACACGGTTTGGACGATGTGGGATTGCTGTAAGCCTGTAGCGACCACAAATTGTGGATCTGTCGCCGACGGTAGGAAGAGATGAGCAAACCTGGAGCAACGTCAAATTTTTTAGTCTTGTAGTGTTTTGTTTTGTCAGATGCTGTGTTTTCTAATTTTGCTTTCTAGTGAACCGTTAATCAGAATGTCACCGACGCGTTTCTGCTGATGGAGACAATGATGGTACTTTGTCAAACTCTTTCTTTCTTCTGAAATGAGAATGACAGATTCTTCGGTGAATGGTTTCTGACTAGTGACTAGTTGCTTCAGGGTTCAGTTGTGTCTAGGAAGAAAGGTATTTTTTTTAGCATGGTTCTTACTTAGGGCTTCTCCAACTCGAGCTGCTGGGGTGCTGTCCCAAATCAGTCTTAGCACCAATTGCCCATCTCAACGCTAATTGTATGTCAGGGACTCCTGCAAAGGAGGCGGCTATGTGCAAAGGAGGCGGCTATGCGCGTTGCAACGACCGAGCTACACACAGATACTCCATTGCTTGGGACCACTCCCAGTTTCCATGTTATCTACCACAGCTGACGCGAAACTCAGAAAGAAGTCGCATCGCCGCCACCATTGTCCCTCGATTAAAAACAAACTGAAATACAATTTGGAACAAATGTGGTATTCTAATTGGATTTTGACTATCAATAAAACAGAATTAAAAAGTATAACTTTTTTCATTTATGGGCAAAGAAAGACTACTAGTGACTTTTTATTACAATTATTATAATTTGCACGTTTAGATGTACATTGCGAGACAATTCTTTTAAGCCTAGTTACCCTATGGTAGATAATATTTATCACAAACAAACGAAAAGTGTTACAATGCTTTCTTCAGGTTATTCATAACGCAATTTTAGGGATCTAAACACACCCTCAGTTGTGTTAAGGAAGAAAGGTATTCTTGAGCATGGTCCCTACTTAGGGCTTCTCTAACGCGACCTGCCGGTGTCTTTGCTGCCCCAAATCCATCTTAGCACCAATTGTCCTTCGCCAATTGCATGTCGTGGACTTCTGCAGAGGAGGCGACGGCTGCGCGCGTTGCAACGACCAAGCAGCACGCAGCTGCTCCATCGCTTGGGACCACTCCCGGTTTCCATGTTGTCTACCACAGCTGGCGCGAAACTCAGCAAGAAGTTGCATCTCCTTCATGCTTTTTCACCGCCGCTGCTGCCACTGTCCCTCGATTAAAAAAACAAACTGAAATACGATTTGAACAAAAAGTGGTATTCTAATTGGATTTTGACTATTAATAAAAAACAGAATAAAAAATTATAACTTTTTTCATTTATGGACAACTAGTATCACGCCCGTGAGTTGCTATGGGATAACTAAGTTTTATATAAAAAGAGAACACACGAGATCACATGATAAGATAACAAAATATAAATTTAAGCGATGATATTAAAGTGACATTTAATCCAAACATGTAAGTTTAGTGAAATTAACACAATCACGAGTTTTTGCGTATCGCAGTTTATTGTAGCTTATTGTCCAGTTCAGTTTCAAAAAAAAAAAAAAAAAATGTAGCTTATTGTATAATTTTTTTTTTGTAATTCAAATCTAAAATAATATTTTATAACGGCCGGAAGTTGCCTTTGATATCAATTTATTTCGTGCGCACCTCTGTGATCCCACTCGTTCATATTACCTTCCCCATCAGCTAGGTAGAGGCCCAAATAGGGGCCCTCCCTTGAGATGCTCTAATTAGCTAACAACTATTGAATATTTAGCTACCATCTTAGTCCTCCTCTTTGGATGGTTAGAGCTAATTTTTTGTTAGCAAGTTGTCAAAAGGTAAATTGAGGTAGGACAGAGAGCCAAAACCAACAAGGATCACTTTTTTGTCCTTTCTTGTAGAGCAAGACTAAATTCCTGATCCCAATTCGATAACTATTGTAGACTCTTCCAACAGTTCCAACTAATATCACCGTGACATACATCAATGTGAAACGTATTGTGATAGGTTAACTTGGGAAAATATATGGTGGAAAACCACATAGTAGGTGGAAACATGGAAACCAATTCAAAAAGTCATATCTTCGTTGTTTCAAAAATTCTAAAACTTGACACACCCATAGTGCATACACATATGTACCACATGCAAAAGTTGGGATGTAAACTAAACTAGAAAATTATACAAAAATGACAAATTTTAGGTGCTTGTGCACTAAAAAGACAAAAAATCCTTCAAAATTTGTCTTTTTAGTGTACACTAAATTTATCATTTTGTATAAATTTTCAAAGGTGAGTGTGCATGTCAACTTTTCCATATGAGTACATATGTGTATGCACTATGTGTGTGCAAAGTTTAGAATTTTTAAACAGCTAAGATATGACTTTTTGAATTGGTTTTCACGCTTTCCACCTACTATGTGGTTTCCCCATATATTTTCCCGTTAACTTTCTTTAGGAATTGTCGTATTTATTCATGATGATCATCATCATGCGTCTCAAACGGTTATCAATCAGCCTTTCGTCTCATCTAAGCCGTTCAATATGTGGTGTGCAATTCTGCGTATGGTCTTTCCCGAGTTCCAAGCAAGGAAAAATCGATTCGTCCGCATCTCAGGCGGACACCCGCCAGGCCGGCCCCCGCGTCCTAAACCTCTCACCTGGCGGACCCAAAGGGTAGTCCAGATAGGCCCAGGATTACCCTGGAATCTGGCCCACAAGTAGTTTAGGACTCAGTATTTTCGATCTTTTGGCCCATGAAAAAATCTGGCCCAACAAATAGCTGAAAGAAGGCCACCGGTGTCCCCAAGTGTCGAGGCCGCGAGCGACCGTCGAACATCGACGAGTGCCGAGGCGGACGGCGCCACGACGGCTTTCACGAGCAACGAGGGTGGGCGCCGCTGCCCGCCGCCCTCCGGAGCGTCGAGTCCGAGTCGTCCGAGCGGCACCTCGCCGGCCGCCGCCCCGCCTGGGCCTGGCACAGTGGCGCTGGTCATTGGTCGGCCGTCGCCGCTTCTGAGCGGTGCTCCCGTTGCGGCACTGAGCCACACCCGCGCCGGC
>JADLZK010010114.1:0-104825 GCA_015847255.1 Hyparrhenia diplandra | reverse complement strand
GCTAGAGCACTTGTGTGAATGTGAAATGCAAGCCAACAGCTTCTCCAAGCTCTAACACACACCGAAATGGCCGAGCATATGGTGTATATATAGCCACAACCAAGAAACCACCGTTGAAACTCATAGCCGCAATCTCAAAGATCGTAACCGACCGATTCGGTCGCGGCAGATGTGGTCCGACCTAATGAACTCCACAAGCCCACACGCATTCAGCCGCTGGGCCGGCCGACTTGCGGGCCTGACTAATCGCGACACCCACCCACCGATTCTAAGGACTACTTCCATGGACACACGACCGAATGAGTCGCTAATCCCGTGAGCCGATGTCTTCCACTCACCGATAGACTTGCGTGGTCTCTGATGTGCATGGACCGAATGAAGCGTGGTCACGCGATGCAGTTTTCTTACTTCGCTTTGTCCTCACTTCCGCCGATTGGATTCTAGTGCTCTCGACGTACATGACGAATGAATCGTCATCACGTAAAGCATGCCCTTCTTCTTGTCGTGGCCACGATCGATTCGTCCCTTCCTTTGTACATGACTCGAATGGATTGGTCCATTAATGCTTCTGGCCACGCCTCATGCTTTGTTTTGCTTTCGCTTTCTTCAAGCGAAGTCTTTTTATACTTGTTCATTTGAATGGCTTCCATTACATCCTTGAACCTAATAGACACCTTCAAAGCATATCTTAACAAATCATTATTAGGGTCCCAATGGTTATGTTGTTATTTAACTACCTCAAAATCACAAACAATGACTTAGGGGCCATTTTCCTTTACACCCTCCCGCTTTTTGGTGATTTATGACAACACAACCAAAGCAAGAGAAAAAATGAAATAAAAGAACCTACTTGCTTGGATGCAATGCAAGAGCCAAAGATCATGCTAATTGAAATATGCAAAGATACCAATTGAAGCAAAGAACCATTTGAAATACAAATCCCCTTTGTGGTTGTATAACGGTCATGAGACTTCCTCATTCCAGTGCCACTTTCTCCTTTCTTGACCAAATTCTGCAATCTCCCCAAGATAGTGATATGAACTAAATGCACTTGAGGTTCTTACTTTCTTGCATGCTCCCTCTAAGGTATACTTTGCTTTGGTCGCTAAAATTCCCCCTTTGAAATCAAACACCGAAAAAGGAAGACATCAAATGCATAAAGGGAGAGTTTTCATAGATCAGATCTTTTAGATGGGAAGGCTTAACAAGATCATGAATATGAAACTCACATAAATATAATTTAAGCTCCCCAAGTGTGTGCATACATATGGAAGGCACAGCATATGCACAACTAGTCAATTAAGACAAGATGAGGAGATTAATCTATATTATGCATGGAGATAGCTTCAAATGAATTGAAAGATATGGAATCAATGGATACCACATGTAGTTTGAAACCACTTGAAGAGAGATTCATGCATATCTCCGATTATTCTTTCAACATGAGACTACACACATGATAAACTTGTAAACAAGGTTAATCTCTCAAAATCAAACCATAAGATAGTTCCCTAAAAGTGTCCATACAAGTATTTGAATTACTTGTGAGAGACATGCACTAGTCAATAATAACGACATTGGGAAGTTATCCTATGACTTGGATTTGGCACAAAAGATATAAAAAATAAAGGTAAGTGCCATTTTTCGATAATCTAATAAAACCATGTAGGTTGCTCATGGGTTAGAGAGAAACACAAACAACCTACCATATGAAAGACTACTCTAGGCAATGCAAAGCACTTAAATATGCTCATGCAATCCTAGACAAGTGTACAAACTAGATGCTAATTGAAAATGTATGAAAGTACATCTAGTTACCTAAGTTACCTATGGAGGATTTGGGTATTGATTGATGAAAGATTTTAATTTGCTCCAATTTGTGTGTACTTGGCTTTGGCTTGAATTGCTTTTGTGTAGCCAAGTCTCCAATCCTCCCGAGTCCCCTTTTGACTCTACGCTGCTTTTGGGAACCCAAACCTTCTTGGAGCCCTTACATGATGATTTTCTTGGCACCCAAATAGGTTGGTTCCACCCCTTGCCTTGCTTGTTGATTAAGAGGATGTTTGTTCACAGCCACAATTCTGTGGCAAGTATGGCGGCGCCTAAGCCTGTGGCGATCGAAATTGCGCCATGCCGTATGGCGTATTTTATAACGGGAAATGCTGGGCGCCACGCCGCCCAAGTTTGAACCAAACACCGCCATCCGCTGGTGGCGAGCCGAACTTGAGGCAAGCAGCTGTGGCGGGGAAGCAAACACCCCTAAGTGAGCGACCACCTTGTTATCTTTTCTTCTTGAGGGGATGTAGGGTGTGCTTTTTTTTATCAACCTTCAAGTAAGGCTTGGTGTTGAGTTGACTTTTCTTCTTGTTATCTTCCCTTTCTTTCTTGTTTTTTGCACTCATAGACTTTGTGACCTTCTTGTGGCCGCATATAGCAAGTCACGGTTGTTCCCTTCTAAAGCTTCTTCACCATCTTGGGACTAAGTATCTTGAGGAGGTTGTTCCCTTTGTACTCATGACAATTCTGATTTTCCTTTTTAGCTTCTCAAGTCCTTTTGTAAGCCTTTATACTTTGGCTTGAGCTCTTCATTTTCTTGGGCAATGAGATCATCATTATTTTCTTACAAATAACATTCTAACACAAATCTCATTGCAAGATGGTGAGCTAGATTTATCAATTAAATCAATGCAAGAAGTGGAAGCCGTTGACACCACTAACGACCAATTCTAAGCGCCAACCTGATCAGAAAAATCATGAGAGTTTGTATTTCTACACACATCTTTATCCAAATAAATCCTTAAACCACTTTACTTTCTAGAATATGCAAGATTGTGCTTTTGAGCTAATACGCTGCAAGCACACTTTTGGCTCATAAAAAATCATAGAAAATATCAGAGCACACATTCAGGCTCAATTTCACCCGTGAAGCCCAAAAAATCAAGTTCAGACCACTAAGACAAAGCCGAGACCATCATGGACCGTATTAAGGCAGTTTCCAAGACAACCTAACCCCCAGCTAGCTTGGCGGTTATGCCTGGCCAGGTCGGCCGACCGGCCCATGGGCCTCACCGCCCAGTCTGCTACATGGCGCTTTCACTGGTCCTAAACGTCGGCTGGCTGTGCAACACCCCGTGGCTCCCAAATATAAATACAAGGGAGGGGGTAGAGAAACAGAACACACACACACACCACACTTACCTTACCTTGAGCTTTGCTTAGTCTATAGGCTTAGTGGAGTTTAGGAGAAGTCTAGTAGTCATCATCGAGTCCCCGAGTTGCTCGAGAGTTCCGTATGGGTTCATCTCTAGTTCTCTTTGTAATATTCGGTCATTTGTAATCTAATTAGACTATGGTTACCGATATATCTGCTTGAAGTATGTTCTAGTTATCGGATATATATGCCGCGGATCTGGTTCCGTTATCATTCGATGCTTGCATTACATGACGCTTCCGCGCTTGGATGTTAACATATTGGCCTTAGAACCTCTATCAACTGCTCCAGTATTCATATGTTTGCTCTAGTGTGATGTCTATCCATCCAGAGGGTGGGCTCCGCGGAATGCTAGAGTATCGTTTACTAATGTAGACGTGGTGTCTAGATTAGATAAGAGTTGCCGATGTCACCCTTTCCCACAGATTGTGAGGTAGCCAAACGTGGTGACAGCCCTGTCTTCGAGCTCTCTAGTAATCCTCCACGCTCGATTGGGGGGTAGGAGGTACATAAAGCCACCTAGGTGAATGGGTTTTCTCCTGTCAGCTAGAGCAGTGGTCTCCTGTTGTGTAGTTTAATCTCTCTGACAATCTAACCATAAGATAGCATAGATATAGCTAGCCTAGCACTTTTGACTCGAGCTCTAACTTCGCCTTTCTCCGCCTATAGCATCTTTTTGTTATTTATCTCTAAGGTAGTTTTGTGTGTGTGTCACACTACCTCCTACCATGTTATCTATCTTACCCCTGTTTATGCAATGGAATATCTAATCTAGATCAAGTTCATTAACTAGCCTATATACTTTCATTCCGCCTTCCTTGTGGAAATAGAAATGACCGGTATACTCCCTGCAAATGCTTACAAATGTATTTCCTCGCGGCGCTATGATTTATTCGTGGTTCATGAAATACCTCGCCACCCCACTTGGCATCTCAAGCCAATGTTGTTTCCCAATGGTGACGTTGGTAGGCTAATAGAGGCATCCTTTTAGATTTAAAAATTGATTTGATGCCTTTGTAGAGGTAGTTTTTAGTTTGTTCAAGAATCTCAACTGCCTTAGTTAGCTCATCATTTTGATCTATGATCATATCAAAATTTTTGGCCAATTCTTTAGTAATTGTATGATGAGCTAGCCAATTTTTCTTTGAGATCCTTTGCTTTCTAAAAGTAGTTTTGTTATAGCTTCCTTCTTGAGTGGGCGAACAAGATCTACAAGTTCATGAAGGGAAGGGCAAGGTCATCATCATCACTTACATCGCTTATCACTCATACCTTTTGGCCATAAGGCAAATGTTCGATGATTTTGATGATGGCAAGAAGGTACGTGGCTTTGTGGTGGATTTCTTCATCACTTGGAGCTTGTCATATCAAATCCACCCTTTGCAATGCTTGTAAAGGCCTTCTTGCTTGCCTTTCTTTCCTTCTTCATTCGGGCTTGCGCCTTTACTTTCATGAGAGGACAATATTCAATGTAGTGCCCCTTTTCACCACAACCAAGGCATTCCTTTTTCTTGTTCTTTTCTTTTTTGGTTGTAGCTTATTAATTGCTCCATGGTAGTAGGGACACCCCTGGAGTTGAGCTTCTTGAGTTGCTTGTTGACTCTTCTAACAAGTTGCTTGATTTCTTCATTATCATCTGAGGAGCTACAAACTTGCTTCGATCATCATCATCTTCCTCTTCATCATCATCACTACTTTCTTAACTTGAGCTTGAAGCTTCACTTGAGCTTGAACTTGAGCTTGATTCTTGTTCTTGAGCTTTTGTTGGAAGATTCTTGTTTATCTTCAACTTTCTTTCTCCTTTTTCTTTCCTGCTTGATGTACCAACATCTTGAGTTGAAGGAGAAGGTTCTTTTTCAATTCGCATGCTTAGCTCATGAGCAATGATCTTGCTCAATACTTGAGTGGGCTTCCATTTGGCTCAATTTCTTAAACAAGTGGAAGTAGGTGACGATGGCGGAGTACTGATCCTGGGAAGCACTTGGAGGATCTTTTCTTGATATGTCCTCATCACTAACTTGTTAAACTCTATTTCATTTTAGCTTGTTGACAATAACATTTAAATGTGAGTACATGTCATTAGCTAATTCGTTAGGCAACATTTTAAAGGAATCAAAGCCTTTTTGACCAAGAGATATTTTTGCTCCATAATATCTTTTCGTGCCTTTGTGGAGTTTTTCGAGTGTGTTCCAAATTCTCGTGGTGCATTTTTAAGATGGTACACTCTATTGAGCACATCAACGCTAAGAGATTCTAGAAGAGAATTTCCATAGCATTGAAGTGTATTTTTTGAAAATTAGATATGTACTATTAAAAGATTCAAAAGTTAGATATATACCATTGACCCACATTTCATTGACTCCTGTGAACCCCACACGTCAGTGAGATAGTAATGGTATATATCTAACTTTAGAATCTTTTAATGGTACTTTTTCATCGGCCTTGTGTGGTTGTTTGGCCAGATAGGGGTTTCATACCATCCTTGTCACTCTCCAAACACCTAAACCTTTTGTTTAGAAAGCATGACATGCAAACATGCCAATAGGGGTAGTTTGTGCCGTCAAAGTGTGGAGGCCTACCGATATCGCTCCTAGTCTCTTTGGATGTCATTTGCTCGATGGCGGTGAAGCCAAGGGTTCAAGAATGAGCCACCGGCCCGATACCAATTGAAAGGACTGTGACACCCAAAGAGGGGGGGGGCGAATTAGAGTTCTAAAATTCTATATGTCTAAGCACATATAAAAAACCTATTCCAATTTCTATCTAAATGTGCACTAGATTTTCTATGTGTTGATATCTCTACCACAACAAAGTTTCGCACCGTAGGTTCCAATCCTATAAACTACACAAGGTAATCTAGGAAAAGGTAATGCGGAATGTAGGCGCAAGGTAAATGCGAAGTAAATGAGGTAGAGAATGCGAACTCCCATGACGACAAGGCAATTTTTACTAAGGTATTGGAAAGCAACGCTTTCCACTAATCTTTTGTTGTTGAGCCCTCTCAAAGGGAATGCCCGCGCAAGGGCATAAACTCCCCTGGCCGAGTAACTCCGTGATAGCCGACAGCCCTTCCCCACGCCAGCAAGGGGTCTCCACCTTGCCTCTCCCGGATGCTCCCCACCGCTTCTCTATTCGATAGAGCTTTTTGGCAACTCACCGTGGGCCTCTCCTCCCACTTACAACTCGAGGCGGCCTCTCTCCGAAACTCGGTTGGAGGGTCTCGCAAGACTTTCTTACTACCTACTCACCCTTCTTGGTGTGCGCAAGCACCGATACAAAGGAGGTGTGCAAACCTCACCCAACTCTAGGCTAATCCCTAAAAGCAATGCGCCAAGAGGCCTAAACTTGCACTAATCAAGACCTAAGCCTTATGCTAATTGCCTAAATCTTCTCTTGAGCACTTTGGTGGCTAGAGCACTTGTGTGAATGTGAAATGCAAGCCAACGACTTCTCCAAGCTCTAACACACATGAAATGGCCGGGCATATGGTGTATATATAGCCACAACCAAGAAACTAGCCATTGCAGCTCACAGCTGCAATTCAGCGTCAGATCGACTAATTCGGTTGTGCAGATGTGGTCTGACCGAATGAATCGGTCAAGCCCACACAAACCAACATCACCGACTGATTCGGTGACTACTTCCATGGACATGACCGAATGAGCCAGCCATTCCGGAGTCGATGTTTTTCTTCCACCCCACCGATAGATTTGGTGATCTCTTGAGATGTGCATGACCGAATGAATTGGTCACGGCAAAGAGCTTCTACTTCGCTTGTCCTCGCTCACCGATTGATTCGGTGGTGTCTTCGCTTACATGATCGAATGAATTAGTCATTAGTAGATGCCCTTCTTCTTGTCGTGGCCACCGATTGATTCTGGTCCCTTCCTTTGTACATGACCCGAATGGATTGGTCAATTGGTTCTGGCCAATGTTCCTGCGCTTGTTTTACTTTTTGTTTCTTCATGAGTCTTTTATACTTGATCATTTGAATGGCTTCCATTACATCCTTGGAACCTAATAGACACCTTCAAAGTATAAATTAACAAACACATTAGTCCCAATGATTATGTTGTTATTTAATAACCAAAATCACAAACAATGGCTTAGGGCCATTTTCCTTACACTCGACCAGAGCTCCACCTGCCCGACCCCGGGGCGGGGGCTCGGCCCCCGACTGGCCCGTACGGGCCCCCCCTGAGGCCCACGTTGCAGCCAACCACTACTGAAAAGGGAAGAATGGGCGCAGAGTCAAACCTCTGATGTCATAACAGGCGTGTAAGCCCCGATGTGCGGTCACGAGAGACGAGCCAGACGACAGGGCGCCGACGCACATGGCCTTGAACAGGGGGCATTGTTCTACCTGCCACTGGGCGGTTCCATCAGGAACCCGTTGACCTGTACCACACCGATGACGCCCACACGCGGCGTCAGCAACGGATAGGGCGCGACATGAGCACGCCCTCATCGCCATCTACAGGACCGACGGGATCCACGTGAGGAGGAGAAGACCGCCGGGATCTCGGAGACCCCTTCCTCCTCCTCCTCCTCCTCCTCCTCCTCCTCCTCTCTCTCTCTCTCTCTCTCTCTCTCTCTCTCTCTCTCTCTCTCGTGTAAACCTGCTCCTCCCCTTGGGCTATAAAAGGGGAGGCAGGCCCCTGCAAAAGGGGACTCAATCCGACTCGACTCAATTCATTCTACTCCACTCGACTTCACCCTCAGAGACTTGGGAAACTCTCCCTCTCTCGCCTATTTGTAACCCCTACTGCAAACCAAGCAAAGTAACATGAGCAACAGCAGCAACGAACTGGACGTAGGGACATTCAGCCCGAACCAGTATAAAATCCTTGTGTCCTCTTTGCTTACCATCCTTGCCGATGCGCAAAACTAACACATGGATACATTTCTTTTTATATTGATAATTTTGAATCTTAAATTTAATATTTGCACATGAAAATGGTCTCAAATGAAAAATGTTTCAACTATAGAGTTTTAGATATCATTGAGATCTTGTTAGTAGTATAGATTATATATAATTTACATTACCAATGTTTTGATCCCTCTGCCCCCATAAAAACCTAATTCGGATGACCTTTCTTCAAGCATCCATAACTTCGCATTACCGGACTCCGAGTAAGGTGATTTTTTATTCAACAGATATCAAACAAAAAAAAAATTACATCCGTTTTCCCCAACTTTTCTCTCCATAAGAAAGAAACATCCATAAAACATAATTGAATAAATTATAAATAATACATACCGAACCATCATAATAAAAAACAAGACATAGTAGGAATGTAAAAAAAAAAAATAACAAACTATTGACTCATACTTGATATTGAACCAAATCAAATAGACTACTAACAAGGCGTATATGAACTAACATTACACAAGCAGCAGACCTCTCGACACAAAAAAGCTTTCACACCATTATATACCATACATCAAAATTTACTTACTGCGACAACATCATAGACCAAGAGTGTATAATAGCCACAATCCTCAATTCAATTCATGTACTTCCTATGATTTATAGTGATCATTGTCCGATTTTATGTGTTTTGGATTCTAACATCGTGAAAACCACCGAGACGGTTTTATTTTTGAGAATTGGTGGCTTGAGCAGGATTCCAAAGAAACTACAAGGCAAGCTTGAAACAATCTAACCTTCAGCCCATGCGTCGGCAAGACCAAGCGCTTGGCACCGAATTTGCGCTAGTGGGTAAAGAAGAAAAACCCATCAATCATCAAATCTAAGACATAGAGCAAAGAACTCCATACCATCCAAAGTTCCACTCCAACACTGCAAACCACAACAGAACAAATCCTCACCCAAACACATGCTAAGCTTTCGGATCAACCCACATAATACTATAGGCAAAGTGCTAAGAAACTTTGGGGCACCGGGTGGAGATAGTAATACAAAGTTCTTTCTCGCTTAGCGTGCACCAAGCGTAGAAGGAGGAATAGAATCACTTATCTTCAACTTCCCACTGGAAACACAAACAATCCACAAGAAATAGCTCAAGCTTTTTTGCACTACTACCAAACCTTATTCACATCCGATCACGCACATTCCAGCCAAGAGGTCCACCACACACATCGTAACAATTATGGATGATTTCACTAACTCTATTCTCAAGCTACCTCGAATGTTGGCAGATACTTAAAGAGATGAGATCATCGGCAGCCTTCAGACCGGATGGTCTAAATGCAGCCTTCTACTACAAGAATGCATGGCCATGGATTAAGCATACAAAAGCATCTATCTTTGCAGTTGATAGTTGATAGATGTAGTAATTGCATATATTTATATGATCACTTGGTTTGGCATATTTGTGAAGCTTCCGAAAGGAGTTCACATACGCAACCCTCATACATAAAATCGCAATATAAATTGTATATTGCTTAAGTCAATATATGGCTTAAAAGCAAGTCAAATTTGTTATTAATCGACTTTGTGTGTATTCCTTAAACTTAAGGGATACAAGATTGATTACACGTAGGTGTTCATTTTGATGTCCTTGATTGGACTTCATAGTCTCATATGGTGATCAATAATCTTGACATCATTAGTAATGAACACACATTGATAGCGCGTGGTAATCTAAAGACGGAGTATAAGATGGAAGATACGCACTAAAACCAATATTTTATTTTGTGTTTATGATCTAAGCATCTTCTCTCAAGGATTTGTACAAAGCTATCTATATCCAAATCATATTGAGCGATTCAATACGAAGGTATCCTATGGTTGTTCTACCTCAAGAAGAGAGAAAAATTATTTTATACCATAGTGATTGAGATGAGATAATAGGACATATGGTTCATTATCTCCGTGCTATTGATGCGTTAATAAGTCTTGCAAAAGGTTCCCAAATGGATATTATTTTTGCAAAGATTTGCTATACAAGAGTAGCGGTACTCAACCAAATATTGGTAGTTTGGAGTTAAAAGTATCTTTGATATTCAAATAGCACATGTGATCTTGGTATAATCCATGATCCAATTATGTGGATATAATGATTCTAGTTATCTCTAAGATTCCAAATTCAGATCATTGAAAGGCTTTTATGTACATATAGAAAGATCATTTTGTGATAGTTTTTAACTAGATATTTAATGGTCAATTCCACTAATCATTCTCGGATATTGTATGCACAAAGCTTCACATGAATGTGTAGCTTTATAGAATGATATATCACATACCGGTTATGTGGTGTTGATTCTATTGAATCAATAGTCATTACCTATAAAGGTAATACAACTTGTGTTGTGAAGATAAAGACAAGTTATACTTAGTGTAATATTTTTGCACTAAGATGGTTCTGCTCCATAGGAATATGGACTTATGAACATTTGCAAACTAAGTGATGTGATATCTCACGAGATATTCACGAGTCTACCATACTCTACATTTCTTATGTGTTGAGTGCATTGGTATGAATTTACTTTGAGATTTGCAAATATCGTGGGGAGTCTCTCGAATAGTAACTTGTTACAAACATCATATTGTACTCTTTTTCTTTCTATGAGTTTTCCCTTGGGGTTTCTCATATAAAGTGTTTAATGAGGCAATATCAACACAAAGTCATGTCATATCATCCATCTTTTCCCCATGGGGTTTTTGGTGGATGATACTGCATTTTATAACATGCATTGTACTCTTTTCTTTATGTGAGTTTTCCCTTTGAGGTTTCTCATATAAAGTTTTTTGATGAGGCAATGCCAACACAAAGCTATATGTTATATCATCTATTTTTCCCACAAGGGTTTTAGAAGATGATATTTGAAGCATATTGACCATATGGTCAAGGTGTTATTAGACTAAGACTTTGGGTTTGTCTGAAGGGTCTACTAACATTGGTAATTGTATATTATGGTGTTTCTTCTTATTTTGCCACTGGGGTTTTAAGGAGTTTTTGCCCGGTATACTTTGGTATTACTTTGGTTTTTCCCATAGGGTTTTTTCAAAGATTCTTCTCATATTTTTCCTGAAAGGTTTTTGGAGGAGCTATATATTATATCGCATCTCCTGATTTTTCCCATAGGGTTTTTTAAGGAGTTATTCGATTGATTACAAAACCACAAGAAGAGCAAATTGATTATATGACCACAAGAAGAAGAAAATTGATCAAGGGGGAGTGTTATGAAGAAATTAGAACTAGTGATCAATTTTTGTAATAGTTAATTAGATTAGTCATTAGGCGGTTACCTTTCATGAAAGGGCCATCACGAAAGGGCCAATCCATGAAAGGGCCAACTCACGAAAGCGCCAACTCCAAGGGCCAATCCCAAGGGACACCATGCCCTTTGAACTTGTATATATATATGTAATCAATCCCATCAATGAGAATCAATCATTCCTTTAATTCTACTCTCAACAGAAAGGTCGCATTTGCATTCAAATGTATGATATTGAAGCTAATATTGTCACATAGTAAATTAATAGCATTAATAGATGAATAGATGTAACTTATAACACATTTAGTGTGAACATAGTAGTGGATCCTAAAATCTGATTTTCATAAATATCGTATAAAAACAGATACCAACAACCATGGACAGTCTGAAACTCATGCCCACAAAAGAAACAACAAAACTTAGCTACAACGGCTAGGCATCCAATAATGTTTTTCGAATCCACAGTAGTTATAATGAAATAACGGTCAACATTATAATGAACTATGGTGCAACCGGTCTCTCGGTTAACATAGTTCGATGGGCACCAAAGATGCTAATCATTCAACCGAAAGACATTGTATAAATTACTCTCCTGGTCCAAACATGTAGGACCAAACAGCTAGCTGCTGCTTCCCCGAAGGAGCACACGCTTCAATAATCAAATCGAAATTGATTATCGTACCTTCATCCGTCACGCCCAACCTCCAATAATCAAATCGTAATTGAAATCATCGTACCTTCGTCCTTTAAACTTTTTCTTTTTTATTTTTTGCTTCATATACTATTTGAAGATAATCTGACACTAGCCGCCTTCGTCCATTAGCATCGTTTTCTTTACTAAATGATCAATCTTTTATGTGTTAATTATAGTGAATAGGATTCCGGGTTTTGTTCTCCATGTTACTTGGACGATGCAAGGCTCATTAAAAAGAAAGGAAAGAAAATAACCAAAAATTTACTAACGAACTGTCAGCACAACTATCTATCGGTGCCACCAGTGTTTCACGGATTGAGATTCAAGTGACATACGTTACGTGACTTAAAAAAGACGCGTAATGTGGTGGCCCACAGATTTTGGGCCCACACGTCCGTGACTTTAAGTCACGTAACGTCCCGTCACTGAATCCGCGTCTGTGTTTCACCACCCCTAGTAACGACGGAGAGGTCTTTTACGGTGCACAATACTACCACTTATAGCTAAGAGGTAGAGGAAGGTTCAACTATGCTGTGTTATGTCTGTTTGTGGAGACTTGAGTGCATCAACAGGTGCACCGTACCGCATCCATCTAATTTTCAATAGATGCTCTATCCATTTGAAAATGTAATACCTCAGTCAAACTTTGACAAAGTTTACATAAAAAAATACAACATCATTTTCATTATCAAATTAATTAGTTTTACTTAATCCACCATAAAACATATCTTGATAGTGCATTTATTTAGTAGTGTACATGCTAAAAAAATTTTTATAAAGTTTGAGAAGTTTGACTTAAAAGAAGCTGAAATAGCATCGTAAAATTTGAAACCGATAGAGTATTAATACCTAATCCAATGCCTCGATCATATTCCTTTTGTAGAAAATAAGCCTGAGGTTCGGAGCTTTCCGCCCCTCCTTCCTGCTTTGTTCATTTCCCTCTTATTAGTGGTACCTCCAGTGCTTAGGTATAGACCAGCCCAGCCGGCTGGACGAAGCCGAATGTGGTCACTTTGCTAGTCCAGATGCATGCTCAAGCTATCTAGAGTGCTACCATCTTTGTTTCATAATATTTTGGCATATGATGGTTTCTGTGCTGTTTCCAACAGACCTTAATTGAAATGTGTGGATATTGGAGGGGAAACCTTGATGATGTGAAATAGTTAAGACAGATTTGTATCTCATTTCAAATAAAACTTGTAAATATAGTACAGTGATTAATTTCTCTCTGATTTTAAGCTTAGTTTTTTTATTCTATGCGAAATGATATATGGTAACCAAATCTTAGGAAATCGGGAGAGAGTATGTAACTATATCTTTATGAACGGCTTTTTTAAAAGGAGTAGGATCCATGGTTAGGTAGTTTATCAGTCACAATGTTTTCTTTTGTGAAGCAGAGGATATAAGACATTGAAATAAGCAAGAATGCAGATGCTGACCAATAATGTTCTACGACAATATTATATATAGACCCGTTTTGCACAAGACTCGACAGCCGAACACCATTTCTTTTCTAGCTCTTCCATAGATCCATTGTCTAGTGGATCCCCTGTGGATCATGATCGAGGGCATTCCATAGCTCTAGAAATGAGATATTTTTGGGTTTCATTGAAATTGCTGCCTTTGACATTCACATCTTGATTGTTACCTGCACTTTGAGTAGCTTTCTTAAGTGATTATTCTTGCTATTTTAGTTCGATCTTCAATCAATGTTATCATATTTACTATTTTCAGCGGTGACCACTATCGTTTTGTCCAGAGATTATCACAGGTAAAATGCTCCTTGTTCTCCGGTGCGCTGGTATGAATAACACCGCATATATATTGAAAAAAATACATTTTGTCAACAAATAACAATCACAAGTCCCTCAAAGAACTACTGAAAAGCTGAACTTTTGAAAAACTAATGTCACACGTACAACAGCTACAGAACTGAGAACACAGGGGCTAATAATAAACCGCTCATGGATTATTTATTCAGAAATATTATCACCACAGATTTGATTTAAAAAGGAAGAAGTCTACATAACCCCCTCAACTATTCAAGGTGGACTACTTCACCCCTCAAACTATAAAAACCAGATATTCTAGCCCCTCGAACTTTCCAAAACTGGTCAAATAACCCCCTCAAGTGGTTTTGGAGGGTGGTTTGCTATAGTAGCACGGTTTTTTTTTTTTTTTTTTATTTATTTTGTTGAATCTTTAAAAAATCATAATAAATTACAAAAAATCAAAAAATAAAATCTAATTTTGTTGGACTCACATGAGTAGATCTAAATAGTGAAGATATAATATAGTATGCTTTAGTATAAAGTTTTTGGTGTAGCTTTTAGATCTATACTTTTTTAATAATTAATTGAAACAATTCATAGCTGTAGATTCTATCCAATTGTGGTGAAATTTTAATGGTTGAAAAATTATTGTATGCTTGAATTGTATTAAAAATTTCATACTAATTGATCACATATAACTTAGTTATAGATTTATTTATGTTTATACTTATTAAATCAATGCTTTATCTATAACTAAGTTATACGTGATCCAATGACTATGAAAATTTTACTATAGTTTAAGCATATAATAATTTGCCAACCATAAAAAATTTTTACCATAATTGAATTATAGAAGCTACAGCTATGAATTGTTTCAATTAATTATAGAAAAATATAGATCTAAAGCTCCGACAAAAAGTTTGTACTAAAAAAATGCTATATTTTATGTTTACTGTGTAGATCTACTCATGTGGAGTCAAAAAATTAGATTTATATTTTATGATTTTTTACGATTTACTATGATTTTTCAAAAATTTAAATTTAGGGGAAATAAATAAAAAATGTGTTAATGTAGCAAAACCACTCTCCAAAACCACTTGAGGGGGGAGGGGGTTATGTGACCGGTTTTGAAAAGTTTGGAGGGTAAATTTTTATAGTTTGAGGGGTGAAGTAGTCTACCATGAGTAGTTGAGGGGGTTAAGCTGGAACTTCTTCCATTTAAAAAATAATCGAGATAGTGCTCTTTGGCTTTAGGTATGTGGTAGATCTGCAGAACTAAAAAGAATTTGAAAATTTCTTGACTTGGTGCTTGAATCAGGGAACGCCATGGGCGGGAGCATTATATCCATTACACATTGACCTTTCAGTCAGTATGTTATATATCTGCTAGTAACATGGGCCACAACTCAGCTAAAATAATTTAAAAACTTTACTCTAACGCAGCTTTCCAGCTGTCTATGATCACTTTATTACCTAATTTGTTCCCTTTCTTCTTTTCCAAAACTTAGTGTAAGCAAATGCTTATATGCACGCACAATCATTTCCATGAACGTTTATGGGAGCCGAGCGCCAGTTCTTGATAATGAAAAAGTCATCAAATAGTGTACCAAACCTTGATGAGTTTGAGCTCCGGAGGCTAGAGGTGGTACAACCTCTCCGCAAATTATCCAAGCTATTGGTCAATTTCAGGTGGTACACTGTTGACGATAAAATCGGTAACACACCAAAAATAAGAAGAGCTAGATCGCTCTACGTAGGGCGAGCCGAAATCGGGGATCGGCAAGCGCCTAGGGATGTCCACACCGGGACCGTGTGCCTCCAACGATGAGCGACACGCAAGACACGCCGTCGGGAGGAGCCTCGTCGGGGCCAGCTGGTACGCAAGACACGCCGGCGAAGTCTCTTGAAACCCGAAACCCCACACGCCCGGACGGGACCCCGTGAGGGCGTGCAGCAGCTATGGGCTGCCCTAGCCGGCCCGACCGCTCTAGGGCGTTGTTGTCGCCGATCTTCCGTTCATGGCATCGGCGGCGAAGAAGAAGGAGAGAGAGGATGACCTACAAGCAAGACGTGGTAGATGTGTTTTTGTCGATTGGATGTAGATGGGATCAAATCGGCCATAAACCTCTTTATTATATAGAGGGGGTGGTCTTATCCCTTTAGGAAACCATCCTTGGACGTTTCCAAGTACCAAAACCGACCTAAACACGATTGGAAACAAATCGGTTCGATCTCAGACGGACACGAGCTGCGTCGGGCTGACCGACGCCGGTCAAGCCCCGACCGGACGCTCCGGTCGGTGGCCCCGGCAAGAGGTTCCCGCAGCGCTCGCGCCCAAGGCTGACCGACCGACGCCGCGACCGACGCACCGGCCGGGCCCGGCCGGTGTCCCGGCCGAGGCGATGACCCGGACCGGACGCTGCGCTGACGGACGCTGACCGGACGCCCGCGCTGAGTCCGGTCGCTGAGTCCGTCACATTCCGTAAAAGCCGCTTTCGATCCTCCTCGAAATTTGGCTAAGTCCGGAATTTTTGCGGTGACTTGGACCTCCAAAATATGGCTAAGTCCGGAATTTTGCGGTGGTTTAGCCTATGCCATTTTTGGGTGTCAACATACACATTGATGACTAGGATAATTAATTCCAGGCTTTGATCTCATTCTCATAGTTCCTGACTTCCTGCTATCAGACGAAGCCGTGGGGTATGTACAAAATCGGTGACAGTGTGTGCAATCCAGTGCATCCAGTTTGTTTCAACAGTAATACAGGATCAGTGTTTTTGGCTGATCCCTGATTTGACAGTGGTCGTGGTGTCGTCGCGATGGCGATGACACTCAAGACAATGACTTGCTAACGGTAACCAGTCAAGTGTCACCTAGTACTCTCCCAACTCGGATGATACTAGCACCTCCAAGTAGTCGTCGCCGAGATCATCGAGCTCCATAATGCCGCACTGGCACTGGCCGGCGCTGGCCACCAGCGCCGTCGTCGTCTGCTGCAGCGGCACGGCCGCAGCCATACCGCCGGACACATCGGAGCTCTGACTCGCCGGCGACCCTTGGATTCCTGCTGCTGTCGGTGGCTGGCGAGACCTTCCGCCTGCGCGTGCGCTTGGAGTGCCGCCGCTTCAGCGCGAGGACGGGGAGCCACCGCCGCCCGCGCCGGCGCCGGCGAGCGCGAGCGCGCCCAGCGACTCCCGTACGCGCTCGACGGGGAAGTTGAGGACGGCGCCGGCGCCGCGCGCGGAGAAGGCAGCCTGGTCGTAGGCGAGCGCGGCGGCCTCGGGGGTGTCGAAGGTGCCGATCCACACGCGGGCGAGTCCCGGATCTCGGCGGCGAACTTGCCCCACGGCCGCTTGCGCACGCCGATGAAGGCCGGCCGCTTGCGCTTCGCCCGGCGAGGCGTCGCGCCGGCCTCCGGCAGCCCGGGTTGAGTCCTCCCGCTGGGCGGCGCCGTCGCCGCCTCGGAGGAGGACGGGGACGAGGGTGAGCCAGTCGGAGCACTCCTCGATCGTCCTCGGCGTCCGTGCCGAGGAGGAAGGCGTCGGTCTTCAGCAGCATGTCGTCGGTGTCATCCGTACCAGGCATCCAATGGTGAGAGTTGCCAATGGTCGCGGATCCCGTTGCCGCTCCCACCTCCGGCGAACTTGAGGCCGAGGACGACGACGAGGGAGAGGACCAGTCGGAGCACACCTCGGCGGGATCGGCGTCTATGCCGTCGAGGAGGAAGGCATCGAGCTGCTGTAGCATGTCGCCGTCAGTGGCGCCCAAGTCGAAGGTGGACGACGAACGCAATTTTATTGCCCCGGGGCATATATGCGCCCCCGATCGAACCGCACATCGGGGCGATGAACAGGGCCGGTAACTCCCCGTCCGGAAGTGCTTAAACCCCGACGATCCGTAATACACGACAACGATACCTTAACAAAGTCTGTCCCGTGTCCATACATTTATTGCGCTCATTCAATACAGCAGCCAACCGTCTGGGGAAGCCCGCGACGCGGCCCCGCCACTGACGGCCGCGCGCGCCGCGCCTCCGGCCGCCTTCCGAGCACCGCGCCGCCGCTACCTGGCCGCATGGCGCGGGCGAGGCCACCTCCACGCGAGGCTGAGATCTGCGCCGGCCGCCAACCTTCCTTCACGATCGTCGTCCTTGCGTCGGTGGGCGGATCCTCACCTGAGTCACCGCACCGCCTCCTCCATCGCCGGACGGCTGGGGTTCAGTGACTGCCCTGTTACGGCTGCGGATGTGTGACCCACCCAGACAGCGTCGTCGGCATGGAACATCAGCGGCAACCCCTGCACCGGCGCCGCCACGGACGGCACCATCATCGACGATAACCTCAGCTTCAATCCCGCCACCAAGTGCACTGCTCCACCTCGTCCAGATCACCACCGCCTTACACGTCACCAAGCTATCAGTACTTCTCTCTACACGCGCCTGCGTCAGGTGCTCGATGGAATGCTCGCCTCACATGCTGTTACGAATAGCTGATTAAGCATAGCTGTGCTGACGAATACTTGTTCGAGGATGGCCCCATTGTGTTTGTGCCTGACATGGCAGACTTGAGATGGCATGAGCTGATGGGTAATTTTCTTTTTACTGATCATGCAGGAAGATGTACGCACTTAATGTTGGCCCTGTACCGCAAGAACTGCAGAACCTCACGCCCTGTACTATGTAGGTGCTCTTAACTTTCTTACACAAAATTGTATGGGAGCCAAAACATCCTATCTCAAGCGTCCTATTGCTAAAAAGAATTGTGGTTAGTTCGGGATTTATATTATTTGCCTGATATGTAATGCATAATTCTATCCTCCCTTTTTCTTGTTTTCAATTATGGATTGTGAAGATTGTAGATCTGATATACTACCGCCATATTCCCCTTGCATCAGTTTGCTGGTACAGAACAAAAGACTTAGTTTAGCGATTACCATTAATTGTCATTGTGGCTGATGTTATTTCTCATAAGCTTTGGCAGTAACTTAAGATGGCATAAGTTCACTGATATCTGATGTTGTTTCAGGGATTCAAGACAATTACTTAACAGAGCAGTTGACATCTTTTCTCGGGAATTAGACTGCTGTGCGGTACATGTGAGATTTATAACATATAATATGCTACTCCATTATATTTTTTTTTGCTTGACATCAACTCTTAAACTTATTCAGCTTCAGAAAAACTCTTAAACTTATTCTCTTTTGAAATACAAGGAGTCTGGGCATCAATGCATTGTCGGGATCTGTTACAAAAGAAACTTGGGAACCTTCCGAATTTAGAGAAATTACTGAAGCTCATGATGACATGCTCTAAAGGTGAGAAAGCTCGCTCATCCCAAATGGTTCTGCATTTTTTTTTCTAGACGCCACAGTAGCGTTAGCAGGGGCAATATAATAGTGTATAATAAGTTTACTTTTCGTCTGATATGATACTTTTTTTACTTTCCCCTTTCAGTGGTGGTATAATTGTTTTAATCCATGAATTGGAGCATGTTTGGAACAGTTTGTTTGTTATAATTTTTTAGGTGTTGGGTCGGTAATCTAGGGTTTGAGGGGATTGATATATGGAATTTGTTTTAATGTTTTTTTTTTTGTTGCAAGCTAATGCTTTACTTGTATTGGTAGTTGTGGGTAACATAGAGAATTGGTAGTTGTGGGTGTCAAACATAGAGAAGTACCGGTGGTTTAAGGTTTTTATGGTTATGATTCTGATTCAGGTGATTTGAGAACATCTATTATTGAAATGATCGATTCGCCATTTGAGTAGAAGTTTCCTCCTTTAATATTTTCTAGGATAGGTGTTTTTTTTAAAAAAATGAAAATCAGTTTCCTATCGGAGGTTGCAATTGCAATGCCCTGCCCTGTGCAGTCAAATGAGGAGTCCTCAGTATAGTTCTCTGTTCACATGCTAAATACATTCACGACGATATTATTTTTTTCGCCATGTATGCTGATGCAGATTTTTCAACTTTTTCTCTCATTTAAATCATGGTCGGAATTAAAGAGGTGATAGGCTTCCAGTTCCTTAATGGTGTGCATTTTATTAGTATCTTGTTCTTTTACTGCAATTTAATTAGAATGTTTAGGGATTCTACTGTTTAGGATGCTTGCTCTTATTAGTGCACAGCGTATTTGATACAAATTTTATTGATCGTCCAGATAAACAATTTTTGTCCTCCAAGAGTATGCTAGGTGCTCTGTTTCTTGGATGCTGAAGTTCTTATAAATCTGCTATTTTTGCTTTGTTCAATGAAATACTTTTTCAGGGGAAGGAAGTGGTGGTTTGTATTGACCACCGGACGTTGCTAAAGAAAGTTATGGAGCTCATAGGATCTAGGGACCCACCAATATTCACTATATCAGAGGTGACAATGGTGCTTGTAGAGTGGCAATCACAATTCATGTTACATGCGTTAAGTACTCAGTTGGCCAGTCAGTCAGGCGGTGGTAGAGAGTGGTATGTGCTCAACCAGGTTTGAGGCAGAGAAGATGGCTGTGGCAAAAACATTGAAGTATTTGGGTGATCGTCATCTTGTGAGGATCAAAGATTTTAGTTCTAGGGTGGAGTTCGAGTTGGATAAGAGCAGTGTGTGGGGACATGTGAATTCTGCAATTTATAATCTAGAGAAAGTACTCGATCAGTGCGGCGCTGTTATTCAGAAGTGTGACACCATCGTTGACAATGTAGCAAGGAAAGAGGTAGCTGCAGCAATTGACACAGACGGTTTGGATGAGGCTGAGGTATACGACGACATGCACCAGTTTTTGCAAATGATAATTGAAATGTTCAAGAGCCATTTCAACAACGCAAGGAGCAGTGCAATAGAGTTGGAGGCCGACATGAAGAGAAGCCAAAGGAGGTATGCACAGGAACATTTCTTTTTAGTCTGTAGTCATCGTTTTATTCTGAGTCTGCATTCCAAATTTCCAATTTGTTCTTTTGTTATTTTTTGTCAGGGTTACAAGCAGGATGTGATCATTCCAGCAAAACATATTTTGGCCTATGTTCTTAGCTATATTGGTGCTGGGTCGCCTGAGTTCTAGAATGGGCCAAGCAGTACCTACCTGACAAAGGGTGTTGTTGCTTTTGAAATCCCAGATATGCCGAATGTTGAGCTGTGTGGTAACGTCACTATAACCGGGAAAGCTGCTGGTTCTCGTGAGGCTGAAGAGAGGGCTGCTTTCAATGCGCTCTTGTACTTGGAGAAGAGTTTGAAGTTGACGATTATACATATCAATTAACAAGACAGGCAGGCTGATGAGAACGAGCAAAGGTTCTTGGTGAACATTCTAGAGAAGACAGTAGAGGTAGGAGACCATGTGAAGGCACAGTGGGCCAAGATGAAAGAGTGCTTTGAGGTTGAGGAGTCTTGGCACCCAATTGATGGTGATAATTTCCTGCCTACGCAGTCAAGTGCTAGAAAGATAGAAGCCTACGGTTTTTGTGGCAGCTGTCTGCTTGATCTGGTTGGAGAAACTGTGAATCGTCTTGAGGGGTGTGCTTTTAGGTTCCAGGAGTTGCAGACAATGGAGTATAAGCTGAATGATCTCAAGGGTGGGTTGTGCCTGGATTGATCTAACATCGTGTTCTATCGACCAGGAAGTGTTTTGTTCGTATGAGAGAGCATGGTATGTCGTAGTGGAGCTTTTGGAAGAGTTAGCACCCTTATATGTGAGTCCCGTTGGGTGTTGTTATTTGGACCAATATGTAAATTGATACACTTATGTTTAGGCCCTTATAAGCTAGGTGTCAGACTGGTTATGTATCGTTGAGGTAGTGCTCATAGCTTGTAATGTACTAATTATGTTATCTCCAACCTCGTGACGTTACTAAGAACTTGCCACAGATATTCTGAACTAGATCATGGTTGTATGTTCTTGGTCTTGTGCCTTTGATTATCTGTCTTTTTCTCCTATCTATTGATATGTCTGTTTTCAATATATATTGCTGTGTCGCAAAGCCTCTAGTTCGATGGTGCAATTGAATTGCAAATAGTTACTAGGCTCAATCATAGTACAACCTGAATTTGTTAAGCGTTCATGCACATAGAGTTACTTTGCAAAGAGTTATAAGTCTGGTTTATAGTACAATTTGAGTTTGGACCAGCGTTCAAACATACAGGATGCGGAAATGCAGCTACTAAATCACAACAGCGCATTTCAGATAACAAAACTACGACAGCACATACTACTTGATGCAGCTAGAACCCTTACCGAGCGTTACAGATTATTATAATGGGCAATAAAGCAATGAATAATTTTACAACAAAAACATTTCAATTTGAGAAAACTGTAATATCCTCAAAGCGCTTCACGTTCTCAGAATGAAGATCAACCAGATAATGGGCACACACCCGGAATGCTTCTTTCTTGCTTGTCCCCACTATACCAACCGAGAAATTTGGTTCATCATGAGTGTAGGAAGTCTTCTCAGAATCAATAACCTCATTCATCCTTGCCCACTGATTCTTCACATGTTCAGCAGCCAAAAATTGTCCTCTCCATCACTTGGACCATACCAACCGAGAAATTTGGTTCATCATGAGTGTAGGAAGTCTTCTCAGAATCAATAATCTCATTCATCCTTGCCCATTGATTCTTCACATGTTCAGCAGCCAAAAAATTGTCCTCTCCATCACTTGGACAAATAACCTTTAGTCGCCCTTCAAGGCAACCCTTTCAGCGTAGTTGATATCTACAATCTTAAACTTCAACTTCTTCTCCAGGAACAGTACAGCATTGAACGCAGCCCTTCCTTCCGCATCAGCGATCCGATGGCTTTCCCTGATATGGTCACGTTACCACACAGATCAACATTGGGGATCTCTGGAAATCTGAAAACAACAACACCCTTGGTCGCGTACAAACTCGTCAGGCCATTGCTGTGCACCGGCGACCCAGCGCCAATGCAAGTGAGAAGATACGGCAACACTTCTTTGGAAGAAACAATGACATCCTGCTTGTAACCCTGTACCATATTATTGATCAAAAAAGAAAAAAATTAGGTTTCAGATCAACAACCACTCTACAACAGAACACAAACAAAAAAAAGTAGGTAAACTTGCCTTCTTGAGCCCTGCGTGGAATTTCTCTATTGACCTTCTCTGTGTACTCTTCCTCTCAGCCTCCAGCTGGTTTACAGTGCTCCTAGCATCGATCAAATGGGCCTTGAAACCTTGTACTACCATGTACATGTACCTATGAAGATCACCAAATATCTCAGCCTCCTCTAAACCTTCCCTATCAGTTGTTGCAGCTGCCTCCTTTCCTGCAACTTTCAAGACTAAAGACTCGCAGTTGTCCAATATAGCACCCCATTGTGACAGTACCTTCTCAAGACTGTAAATTGCAGAGTTCACATGTCCCCACAAGCTGCTGCCATCTATTTCACACTCCACTCACTCTGGAACTGAAGTCTTTGATCCTAACTAGATGTTGTTCACCCACATACTTGAAGGCATTTTCGACAGCTACCTTCTCTGCAACAGACCTTGATGTGCATCTACCACTCTCAACCACCGCAACCTTCTGTGCCTGCCAAATATAGTACTTCATACAAGAGACATCAAGCTCGATAGACACCTCTGCATCTCCATCGCCACTCTCAGATATCGAGAAGATTGGTGGCTGCCTGGCTCCCAAAGCCTCCATCACTTTCTTCAGCAAGGTCCTCTGGTCCATGTGCACCACGACATGCTTTCCCTGTGAAAATTTACACAAAAATAATCAAATGAAAAGAAACTAAAAATAACTAAACAAGTCAACCCAGACAACAATGTCGTGCTGATTACAACAATGTTTATAGGCACAGATTAATTCTATCAACCAAAAGGTGTGTCCCTTCATAACTAGACTCCTCGGTTCTGTATGCAAAATCACTTGTTTGTCCAAGTTTGACTGCAATTGCACCATAGTATTTAGCAAATTTTGATGTTGTTCCAGAGAGGCATATAAAAAAAAACCATTGCAATCAAATATAAGAAAAAACTAGCCAGAGCCCCCGCGGTTCGCGCGGGTAGATATAGTTGTTAAGAGAAAAAAATAATAAGTATTTATATTCGTGGTTCATGTGTTACATGTGAGATGTGACAGTGAATATATAAAGGTGCAGTATAATATATTTTGAAAGTATATATTAAAGGTGTAATACATTTTGTTTGCATGGATATTGAGTTGCTTGAACTCCAGAGCTTGGCCACTACGATTTTGGTTCACCCTGCACCATAATATCACATCAGAAAATAGAATCCAAGAGGCTTGAGGACAGAGGGTTTTCACATTTAAAATCGTGTACAGCATAGAGTCATATGCCGTCAGTTACTTACCACATAGAACTTATCATTTGGTTCCGCATCTGGCAAAGGGTCTTCCCTCATGGAGCAGGTTTTCGGTCATAATATGCAGAGTTGACATCGAGATTCAAAAGATATTTTGCCGTTTCTTCTCTTATACGCAAGTTCCTGCGGAGACAAAAAAAATACCATCAGCGTTTAAATTGGTTGCTGATAAATCCTCGACGCAGGAACCCTAGTACTAGAAGGAACATGATCTATTTTCTGAGTGGTAGTGCAGTCCATACCTAACAGTAACAGTGCTTCCACCACCGGTCGTGCATAGTGGTGGACCAAGACACAAGCCAGGCGAAACCTGGCCAACCATGGTGCTGGCTATTAGCCAGAAAGGTGATGCACTGAGAAGCATGATGCACCTTAAGCATGACAATGGAGGATGATGGCATAGAAAGATACCAGCTCTCACAGGGTCAAGAAAAGACGAGCCAATCAATTCTTTGGGAGGGCAGGATTGGCAGCAGGGAGTGGTTGAAACTTGTAAAAAAAAAATCATGGTAGAGTTACTAAAGCAGATGTCTGAACTTGTGTTGACACTGAAGGGCTTAAGTTAAAAAACAATTATGTCAACGCAATAAGTTGTGGCATTAAAGCATGTAAGATCATTTTTGTATGTGCCTATGCATGAGGAAGAACCTAGCAAATCCAAAATTCCTAAGTAGAACCCCAACATTCTAAGTTTATCAACCTTGAACTCTGCTAATACTTCAATCGGAAATTTAAGCAAATTAGACGGAGTAAGGTTCCATACCACACTGAGTGGAATTTAAAAGGCACTTGTTTTACACAATATAACGCACAGGACAGCATCAGCAAACAAGACTTAAGTTTAATGCAGTTCAACTCTTCCTGAAGGAATAAGCACCTAATTGAGCTCCCCTGTTGCGTCCGAACTGGATTTTAAGGATAGCAAAATTGAAATAAATGGAGCAAGCAAAGCAGACATCGCATACCCTCCACTCCATGAGGGAGTCGAGGAAGAAGGACGATCCGCTGGAGGGCTCGGCCTTCACGGCGTGAAGGCAGCGGTACATATCGATGTCGATCTCCTCCACCCGCTGTGAGAAGGTCTTGAACTGCACAAGCAAACATGGAGCACATCAGCACCCTTGGAACCCGTCCGCGAGCTCGATTAGGGGTGAGCGGATACGCTTACCGAGAAGCGCTTCCGGCTGGACGCGCACGTGTTGAGGCGCTTCACCGCCGCCGAGGCCAGAACGCCGCCGCGCCGCCGGACGCGGCAAGCAGCGCCGCTGCCACCACTCGCACTGGCCCGTGCTCGGCGAAGCTACCGCGCCGGCGCGCCGCCACTCACGGCCGCGACGAGGCAACTGGGGAAGCCCCGCGACGAGGTACCACGGCGACCCCGCCACTCACGGCCGCCCGCCGCGCGACGCGCGCCGCGCCTCCGGCCGTCTTCCGCGTCGTCGGTACACGAGGCCGCGTCGTCGCTTTGAGCCACGCGCGAGGCCGCGTCGTCGCTTTGAGCCACGCGCGGGGCCGCGTCGCCGGAGGCCGCGTGGCCGTCGATGCTTCTGCCGCGCCATCTCCGACTCGGGAGTCGTCACGTTCACATCGTCCTCCGCCAGCGACCTCGACAGGTGCTCCACGTGCTGCTCCAGCAGGTTCCGCGCCACGCCCAGCAGGCTCTTCGCCGCGGCCGCCGCCGTGGCCCCCGGGCGCGTCGTCGTCGTCGTCCGCAGCTCGCTCCCGCCGCCGACCCGCAGCGCTCTTCAACGCCAAGAAGAGGCCGGCAAGCCCGCCGAGCCCGCGCCGCCCAGAGGCCGTCGGGCCACGCCGCACCGCCGAGGCAACGCTCGGCGGGGCTGGCCACGGCCGCGCCGCCTGGACCGTCGTCGTGCCGCTCAGCAAGTCCAAGAAGAGGGTCGCGCTCAGGGCGCTCGGGGTGGAGGCGGATGACGGTGGAGCTCGGGGCGGCGCTCGGCAGCAGGCGATGTGGAGGCGACGGCGGCGGTGCGGACGGCCGTGGGGGACGGCGGCGGCGGCCAGCGCGCGGAGTGGAGAAACGCCGGCGGCGGCGCGAGTCCCCCGTGACGGGAGAACAAGAGGAAAAGGTGGGACCCATGGGGAATAGGGGGCAACCAGATCTAAAGGGTTGAGGCCTCGTTTAGTTGGCGTAATTCTAGCACCGAACGTCACATCGGACGTTATAAAGACGCGTTCGTTTGTTAGTGGTAAATATCATCATCCTATTATGGATAACTGAGACTCAAAAAGAATCGCCTCGATATGTACATCTAAACGTGTAATTAGTTATTTTTTTTATCTACATTTAATACTCTAAACATATGTCTTTTGGTGTATTTAATGTGATGTGATGGAAGAAAGTGGGGAAGAAGTTAGAAATTTCACGCCAACTAAACGTGGCCTGAATCTAAAATTTGGGGTTTTAAAATTTGGGGTCTCATTAAGGGGGGTTTCATTGGAGTTGATTTTTTTTTCAAACCCTCTAAAATTTAAGGTAGAGGGCTCAAATAGGGGGTGCATTAAGTTGCTCTAAGCCACCTCACTGCACTCGTCTTTCCTGTCATTAAAAAAAAAAAAAAACAACAACAGGAGGCTGCCTCTTACATGGGAGGTCGCTCTCCAATCTCCATGCTTTCATGCTGCCGCTCTAATTGTCGTCAGCATCACCAGAGATTTCAAATGCAAAAAATACTTGTTGATGCCTGATAAATCTTGTTATTATCCCTCAATCATTGCTACAGTTTTCTGCAGAACAAATGAAAAATAAGACCTAATAATAATCTTGGAGAAGCTAGATTTTTTTCACTAATAAGAAAACATATAGGCAACAGAGTTGAAGATAAAGACAACATGATCCACTCCTCTTCCCAAATGAATCAGAGATAGGAGTATTTACACAAAACTGTAAATGCAGAATGATAGAGAAAAAAAAAAATGATTGCTTGAATTTAGTTGGCCACGATCTGAACTCTGTGCCAAACTGCTGCTTCGTGGAAGCAGCAACTGGTGATGTCTCTCTCGCTTTGAACCCTGATCTACTAGCACTCAGTCCAGTGATAATAGTTAAATAGGCGCTATATTTTTGGACGGCAGCAATGATCACTACAAAGGTGGGTATACTTTGTTGCTCAATGAGCAACCTTTTTGTGAATAAGAGACTATGCATATTAGCCGTACTATGCATATATTGCTATTTGAAAGGAATCAGTGCTATTAGCCTGGCTGATCTCGTACTACTTGCATTAAGTTCAAGTTAACCGGAACCAAGTACTCCTCTTTCCATTGATCAACGGCTAGAAAAAATTCAAAGTAAAAGTACCTGAAAGTACTGTAACGAACATGGCCCCATTTAGGCCATCTCGAGCGATTTTGGTGATCGATGGGCAATGTAATCAATGGAACTAATGGTTTTGTTGAGTAAACATTTCTAGATCCTTGGAATGAAGTAAAAGCCCCAAGCAAAGCAAAACACGAAGAAAGAACTCAAAGAAACGATAAATTAGGCGAGTTCTGCGGAATTCAAAGAGCACCGGTTTAACCGACGCCATTAGCACCGGTTAAACCGGTGTCACCGGATAGGCCGACGCTAAGGCATCGGTGCAACTGGATGCGCCTTACTGAGTCAAGAGAAGAAATGTGAGTGCCTCCTGTTAAACCGGCGGTCAAGAAACTAGCGTCGGTGCATTAACCTTGTCATTGCTTTCGAGTATGTTTGGTGCGCAGCCAGAAGATCCTTCAGGATCGGTTGAACCGATGCCCGTCGGTGCATTGCGTCGGCGCATTGCCATGTCACGAGCGGTGAGCTGAGAACAAGACTTGAAGACCGGTTTAACCGACGCCTCGATCGGTTTAACCGGCGCCGGCGAGTCGGCCGTGGCGGCGTGTCGGGAGGCTCAACGGGCTACTTCCGAGCCTAGAGTGATCGGGTTAAACCGACGGTCCATCACCCGGTTGAACCGACGCTTTCTGAAAGCACCAACGCCCTGGCGGCTAGTTCGGTAGGTGGGCTATATATATGCCATCCCCGGCCATTTTGGAGTTGTTGGAGTTCCAAGAAGTCAAACCCACACCCAAGAACACCTCCAAGACATCCAAGTACTTAGTGATCAAATCTTTAGTCCATAGCACACCTTTGAGAGTGTTAGTGCTAGGTTAGCTCTTAAGTGAGTGAGAGTGCAAGGTGTTGTTGCCTTGTGAGCTGGTTCTAGAGTGAACCAAATATTGTATCTTGGTGCTTGTAGGCCTCATGAAGTCTTGGTGGCTCGCCGGCACTTCTTCAACCCTTCGAAATTTTGGTGTGGAGCGGCGTCGGCGACATTGTGCGGGGGACGGAGAACCCCATCCTTCATGGTGAAACTCCCTTAGTGGAAAGTGGGATCAAGGTGACCGTGATTGTGTTCACGGAAGAGACTTGATTGCTGGGAAGCGTTACTCTTCGTGAGTGCTTCAACAACATGGATGTAGGTGCGCCTTTGTGATAATCCGAACCACGGGATAAATCCTCGTGTTGAGAGTTTGCTTCCTCTCATCCCCTCTTTACATTTCCGCATTTCTTATTACAACTTCATTGCCTTTACTTTCATAGAGTAGTATCTTGATAGGATATTGGCTATAGGTTGCATAACTCTTTTGGGATGAGAGTTTCACACTAGAAGAACCGTAGTTGCACATCTAAATAGCATGATCTAGTTTACGTTTTTGTGCAAAATAGTTGGAGCCATAGGTTAAGAATTTTAAGTTGCCTAATTCACCCCCTCCCCTCTTAGGCTAGAGCACCCAATCACTTTCAATTAGTATCGTAGTCGGGACTCATTTTTTTCACAAAAGAAAGCCAATTCAAAGAAGGGCCTCACCATCAACACATAAAGGTTGAGAGGAAGTTCAAGAAGAAACAAAAAAAGAAGGAGAAGAAACATGAATCATTTGCCATCTTTGGTGAATGGATAAGTGGTGGTGAAAAATCAAGCGCAAGCTCAACCGATGAGTCGGACAAGAGATTCACCAACATGGGTTCATCATCCAACACTTGCCTTATGGCCAAAGGTATGAAAATGTATGTAAGTGATGATGACTCCGACTCTCCTTCAATTGAACTTCTTAACTTAGTTCATGAGCACCAAAAAGTTATTATTAAGAAACAATAAAAAAATAAAAATTCTTAATGCTCTTAATGATCTTAATGCTTCTCTTGCTACAAATTATGAAGATTTGTTGTACAAATTCAAATTGCTTAGCAAGGAGCATGAAGAGCTCAAGTTAAAATTTGAGAGCATTAATGATAATGACTTTTGGAAATAAAGCAATCTATCCCTTGTGCAATCCCTATCTCTAAGGTAGACGCTTCAACTTCTTGCATTGATTAAATTGATGAATCTTGCTCTAACCCTTGCAATGAGAAATGCAATGAGAAGTGTTTGTAGAATCATGTGATGATCTGCCAAGGAGAATGAGGAGCTCAAGAAAGAAGTGGAAAGCCTCATGAGGGACTTGTATAGATTGAAAGACAAGAGCATTGAGAGCAATGTCCAACCTTCTCAAGATAACCATGAAGACATGGTGAAGAAGGTTGAGAAGGGGTCCACCGTGACTTGCTTTAGGTGCCATCAACAAGGCCACAAGTCCAACAAGTGCCCTCAACCAAAGAAGAATCTTCCAGATAAGAAAAACAAGAAGAAGCTCACAATCAAGAGTTCTCTCATCTACACCAAACCCAACCGGAGGAACAAAAAAAGCAAAAAGCACCTCCTATGTGATCAAGAAGAAGACCAATGGCAAGGTGGTTGCTCACAAGGTTGGGAAGAAGAAAATGAGTTGAAACCGCTCCATTTGGGTGCCCAAGGAAATCATCACCAATATGAAGGGGCCTCAAATGGTGAGGGTTCCCAAAGACAAGAGCTCATTTTCAAATGGTGAGTGTATACTAAGAAATATATATAAGGTTTCCTTATAGATCGAATACCTCTTTACAAAGCAAATCTAAATTAGTTTCCTAATTTTATCTTACGTTGATGAATCGGTTGAATCTTAATCAGAAAAATTAAAGGGTTAACACCCGAAAGCTCCGGTCTTCAGGCTCTCTTGCCCTAGCTCTCCAAATCGCCGCCACCACCACTGCCGGCGCGCCGCGAGCCTGCGCGTCGCCCCCCTCGCCTCGCTCTGCGCGCGCGCGCTGCCCTCCACCGCCGCTCGCCGCCCGATCTCGCCCGCGCGTGCCGTAACAGCTTCGATCGCGGAATCGAATCCGGGCTGTTACAATTTTATCTTAGTTTTTTTCATATATAATTTGAAGATGCACTTTACAAAAATTTAATATACCTCCTTCTTCATTTTTTTTTAAAATAGACGTATGTATGCTTGCTATGCTAGCTCTCTAGGGTATTTCTTACCTAGTGTTTTTAACAACAGTAGCATTTTTTTCAAATCTGAAAATGAGTCACCTACACTCTCAATTGACGACTTTTTTTCATTGATTAGTTCAATTAGGAAGATAGCTCATTTCTTGGATATATCACACTACAGAATAGTTTCCACAAGCCTCTTTGTAGGGTGAAGAGTAGCACAAGCCAAGCATCATAATCAAGAACTTCTACTTTTCATAACCACGCGTACGTAACGTCAGAAAAGAACGGCGACATGGAAACCAGCATATATGATCCTCGTCTGCTTCTGCTACATTTGCCTACATATGATTGTCACATATATATACTTGATGAGAGGTTTCTCACGCAAAAAGTCCGAGAGCATGAGTAAGCTAGGTATTGTAGTAGATCCTTTTCAGTTGTGTCAAGCAACCAAAAAGGACAAAAGTTCACACGGGGAAAACTATATATAGTTGATAAATACCTCATCCGAAACCTGGGTGCCAATAACACAAAATTATTACAACAATGATTTGCACGCTCATCAGGTGTCCCTACGTCTCTGAATACAAATCAACTCCTCGAGTTGTCTTAAGTTAAACTTTTTAAATTTAAATGAGTTAACTAAAAAATGAGAATAATATTTACAAAACCTTAATATCATTAGATACATTTTTATAATGTGCTAATTTGATGCCATAAACATATTTGTGCTCTTTTGTATAGATTCAGTCAAAACATAAAAATATTTGACTTAAGATGACTACGTAAATTGATTTATTCAGGGATGATGGAAAGAATATTTAATTCGTGTTATCGTTGCTCATGTTTCATTCCATCGAGTTTTTTTAGCTTTATCTGCTCCCTTTTCTATACCTACTAATAAAGAGAAAAAATTTCTTGACTTTTTTTGGTCTGCCCTCCCGCCTTTGTGTCCACCCATCAAAACCGGACGAGATGTATGCCGTGGACTGGACTCCGCGGTTAACGTATCGGATTTGACCTGGGGATCGATCGGAGCTTTGATCGAATCAATTTTTCTTTTGTTGGGCCGGAAGCAAACTGTGAGCCGTTTATGCAAACGTGGGCCGCGCACGAGGGTTCACGGCACAACGTTGCAGCTGGCACGCTCAAATTCCACACTGTAGGACAAAATTACCCGATTGATTATTGATCACGTGTGAGTTTTTTCCCGAAAGAGATGTTATATTTATATAAAATTACATGATTGATACGTGTGAGTTTTTCCCAAATCTATATCTATATCTATATATCTATACCTACTAATAAAGAGAAAATTTCGGTCCCCACCTCTTTTTTCACCGGGCTTTTCACGGACTTTTTACCGGACTTTGGGCTTTTTCACCTTTTTTTCCACGTGAAAATTTCTGTCAATCTGCCCCTAATTAATCTGTCCACCTGAGGCTTCCAGCCTAATGACGCTCCTTTTTATACGTTCCTTGACCAACTCGGTCGCCCCCTGTGCAGCCGGACTCAAACTAGGACGCGTGGAGTCCGCTGCATGCGCTGGCTCGCGACGTCGACTCTGCCTCTCCCCGCGCAGCTCCGCAGCTCCGAGGTTCGCAGTCATAGGCTGGTACGAGTACAGGATAACACAAAAATAGGCGGCTGAGAAAATTAGCCGGGCTGGAGCGTACGACCACAATGCGAGCTAGCCAAGCCTAACCAAGGGGAGTAGAGAGAGTCAGCCGATTGATTAGAAGCCCACGCGTCGTCATCTCTGTGGACGTCCGCACGGGAACACATACGGCCCATCCGTATGCAATTTTTTCCTGAGCATAGAACCAACGGACGGTTGCCCTTGGGCTACTAGGCGAAATAAAATAGAAGGATATAATTGGTTATGTTCTTTTTCTATCAATCACAAATGAATTGTCAAATGCTTTTTAACAACACCAAAGAAGCTTTGATTGGAACTATTTTAACTAAGCTCTCTTACCAAAGAATCAAGTGATTTCACACACAAAAACATGATCTTTATATTATATACAATAAAAGTGTCTTAAAAAGCTATAGTAGATGAGATAAAAATGCATGATACGACTGTTGAATAAATTTTAACCTTTATGGTCTTGGACAACAAATTGGATGTCCCAGAAGAACGCACGCAAGATATTTCCTAAGATATCTTAATAAAGAGAAAAAATTTCAGTCCCCACCTCCTTTTCACGGGCTTTTCACGGGCTTTTTTCACCGGGCTTTTCACGGGCTTTTTCCACCTCTTTTTTTCCACCCTTTTCTATCTATATCTATATATATACCTACTTAATAAAGAGGAGAAAATTTCAGTCCCCACCTCTTTTTTTCACCTTTTTTCTGCCATACGGTTTCCTGCCCAGTCTGTTTTTCCCCAGCATACGGTATCCTGCCCAGTCCGTTTTTTTCTGTTATACGGTATCCTGCCCAGTCCGTATCCAAATCCAATTGTGGTCCAAATCCAAATGTTTGACAACACGATGATTGATACCGGTATTGTTTTTGGGCCGCCAACATACGCTACGCTCAGGCTGTGCAAGTGCAACCAGGGTTGCAGCCGGCCGGAGCCTCGCGCGGGGCTGGCCTGCTGGCTTCTCCTAAATAATACGTACGTACGCATTTCACATGAACTCCTTGTGTGGGTTCGGACAAAACATATATATGCCACACGCACGCACACGTACGTCGTCATCGATCGTTCGAAGATGTATAGATGGAAATAATGGATATATATAACGGTGTGTGCGTAAGTGGTATGAAATCTATACCTACTAATAAAGAGAAAAATTTCTTGTTCACTTTTTTTCCACCTGCCTATATTCGTACATGTAATCTTCGTTTCTTCCGCCCGTTTTCCTTACGCCTTTTCGTCTAGAGTTGGACACGGAGACAATTGCTTTTATTCAAAGGTTCCTACACGTCTTTAGAGTTTTTGGAGACCGACGGGTGAAGGAGTCTTCCAAATCGATACGCAAGACGTCAAAACAAGAGCTCGATTGGAATTGAATCCAACGAGAACGAGAGAGAGAGAGATACATTAGAAATAGAAATCATGTGACAGTGTATAAAAATAAAAAGGACAACACGGGAGGTTGCGGAGCGGAGCCGAGCGCAGATCAAAACGCGAGGTCGCGGGACCGTCAGCCGATTCGGTGTCGTCAGGACACAGAGGCATGGAGCAGTGTTGGGGATAAGTTGATGTTTTGATTGTTTTTTTTTTTTTCCCGTGGCAACACACGGGCATATTTCCTAGTTATTATAACATGCATAATAAGGCAGATCTTGATGCAAAATAAGCCAGATCCCCCCCACCCCCACCCACACACACACACACACACACACACACACACCCCTAAAATAAACTGCAACTTGGGGTTTGTCTGCACTTGTAGCAATGCGGCGGTATATATGATGGCTTCTGCTGCAAACCAAGAACACATCACGCATGGATTAAACAGAATCTGTGCCTCTCTGGTTGCTGATCGATGCCTTGGCAAAGCAAAGAAAACAGCGGCAGTTCTCCACATATAGTACATGTACACTACTTAATTTATTTACATGCATGCATATTGCTACACCTGCAACTGCAAGAGTTGCACTGGAACTTTGCTTCCCTGTATATACTAGTTGTCTTTTAGCAAGAGGTGATAGCACACACGATAACCACCATCTAAACAACTATAGTAGGCCTCAAGATTCGCTGTAGCAGCTGATCCATTATTTCCTACAGCGCGCGATGACACGGAGAGAGCTACTCCCTCTATTTTTAAATTATAAATCGCTTTGATTCTTTTTGGTTCATCTATTTTTTCTTATGTATCTAAACATATTATTATATCTAGATACATAGCAAAATGGATACACAAAAAAGTCAAAGTGACTTACAATTGAAAAGAAGGGAGTACTCATGAGTGATCAGGAATCTCTTTCTCAAATTATAGTGTATATTAAGTTTGTTTGACAAAAGCTGAGAGGTCTGAGCTCACACACTACTGCTGTATTAGAAAACTAGCGAATAAGGGGATGGGCAACGAAAGATAAACAAAATCTGAAGAGACGAACTAATTATAACCTGATCAGGTGATCCATGAATCTCAATGCCCATCAAGTTTTTTTTTTTCTTCTAATATATACATAAGGACGACCACCTTGAGTGTATGTGAGATAGGGTTTTACTACGGTATACCCAAATGACTGTGAACCGTTCGCTCGATCGGACGGTTCATTTATCACTTATTACCTCTTAGGAGGTAATAGACGAAATAAATATTTAATTAATTTCTTATTAGGTAACATACGATACATAAGGAAAGTTTGGATTGGGAAAATATTGTCTTCCTAGATTTAATTGATACATGCATGATCCGTTGTACAGTAAATTCTTTTGACTTTGTAACTAACTTTGGACTGATATATTTGGTCTATCATATAATTTTTGTATGTGACGACACACTTCATTTTACATGTGTACATGATCAACGTGTGTATGTGATTAGCGTGCATGTCCTAATTAGCATGTCAGGTGAGCTGGTAATTAACTTGAGTGAATAACATATTATTATTTACAGGAATATAATTGTTATTTTTTTATAATTATAATTTTTGGTCAACCAAAGTTTCTAATGTGTGAACCACAACTAGACCGTCAATTTTTTTCACAGCCCGATCCACACTAATAGCAAGAATACGAAGTTTTGAAAATCTCCACGGAAAAGGAAGGGAGAGGCCAAGAGCGTACGTAATCAATGTGTGTATGTGCCAAGCCACCGTGATTAGGGGATGCGGCAATATTTTTTTTTTTTCCTAAAATAATTAAGTAATTAATAAAATCAAAATTCTAAAAAAATCAAGGGCCTAGATTAATTTGAGATATTACCTCCTAGTAAGTAAAAGTGTACTTTAGCATTGTCCATGTGAGATAACCTAAATTAAACCCTTTTTTCAAAAGACCTGTTATCCGCTTTCATTGATAAGAGAGAGTAAAAGAATTACACATGCACATGGCACAAGCTGCACCATCTCCTGCATTTTGCTTGGCGCTCAAAACAGTTGAGGGCCTAGCCATCCCTAAAAGACTATCAGGCTAATTTACATTGCGAAAAATTGCTTCCAGCCAGCCGCTGATCGCTAGAAACTCCTGCGGCCTGCACTGCGATGATTTCCAGAAGGCCTCTGTTCCCTGCAAATGCCCACATCCTTGCCTCTTCAAATATGCCTTCCATGATTTGTGCAATGCTTGGATTGTGAATGCATGCCCAATGCATGCGTACCATGCATAACTAGTGAGATGCATGGTTCTTAACCTACCTGGCCCTATATGTTTGATTGTTGAGTCTTCCCTCCATCCCAAAATATAAGTAGTTTTAGTTTTGTCTAACTTCTCTAACATTAACCATATTAGTTCCATTCAATTTCACTATAAAAATATGTCTTCATACAACACTACCGAAAGCTAAAAGTCCACTATAGTACATTAATTTATTATATAGAATATATTTATTATATAAATTTAGTTAAAGCCACAGAAGTTTAACTTATGGTATAACTAAAATGACCTGCATTTTGGAAGGGATGGAGTAATTGATCATGCATCAGTGAAAACAAAAGTTGAGCTATTTGAGGACATTGACTTGGAACTCCTGTTTTGGTTGTGTCAAGGAGTTGGTTGCTCAAATGTAGAGCCCGGAGAAAATGAATCTCGATCTCGGTTTGAAAAGTTCACTCTCAAGATCCTTCTCTTTACAACCATGAAAAGCATTCAGGATTTTCAAGATAATATAAAACTATATGTAGAACTATACTTGAAATATGTTAACTATATATATAGATGAGAGATATACAAGGAACACTCATAGATGTCACTCTGGGGCAGGTATATATATACCACATACATACTATCTATTAGCAATATACTATAAGGTTAGTCTTAATGCATAGTTTCATGGTAATCGAGTGATGAGTTTAATGGGGATGAAATTCCTCTCTCAACTGATGAAACTCTTTATTTAATGACCCTACCAAGTTAACAAAATTGCTATGTGACACCCTATTTAATATGCACGCGACACTCTCATGAAAAACGCATTGAGATCGGCCTAACAGCTTCCGTAAAAAAAATTACTAACAGTTTTTTTTTTTTTTTTCCTAACGGTGTATATTTTTTGGAGAAACTATAACAGTTATATACACAGTTCAGTCTCTTTCTGGAGAAACTAATCAGATCAACTTGGATAGCGATATAATAATCACATTATAATATGTAGCGAAATACTAGCCTCAAAAATAAAAGTAAATTAAACAGAAGACCTTTCATCAATTTCAACGTCAAGTATCGCAGATTCAACTCATGTGTTATGTCAGCTAAGATACTAGAACGGGCAACTTGACACATATACAGAGTCAGGATTACCAACTGAAGAAAGCCATATATCTATATATAAAGCTGTGCAGAAAAGCACGGGACCGCGGTGGCCCGACGCGAAGCCGTTTTTTGCACCGACACGAAGCACGGCCCGGCGAAAAAACTGGCTACGGGCGCCGGTGCCGGTGTGGGCGTGCACAGGCGACCCCAAGGCGCACGCGGGCGGCTGCACGGCCCGGGTTTTCTAAGGCCGGCCGTTAACGGCCCGATGAACACTACACAATTGTACACTACCTACACAATTCGGCCTGTTAACAGCCCACAAAACTATAACCCTACTTCTCCTTTTCCCAAATTACCCCAGCCAAATCAATCCCTTCTCCCTTCTCGGAAAGCGCCGCATGGCGGCTCGGGAAAGCGCGGCTTCAAGCGGACGCGGCCGAGGCGCGAGGGGTCTCCTCCAACATCGCCGTAGCGGCAAGCGGCTTCCTCCTCGTGCGGCCGGCATTCGCGGCGGTGGACTGGCAAGACCTGGCCGGCATCGTGTACGGCGACGCCCCTGGGCCGCCTCGAGCAACGGGCGGGGCGGGCTGGCATCGAGCAACGCTGCGCGCCCCGCGGCCTGCGGATGCGGCGGCGGAGGCGGCCGGTTTGGAAGCGGTCGGCGCGACGCGGCGGCCGACCTTCCCCTCCGCCCCGTCTACTCCCCCTCTTCGGGCCTTGGGCCTACCGATGGCCTATTGGGCCTCGTGCTATGGGCCGGCCCGACACGGTAGGCCCGTGGTCCGGCTCGGCGACCCTGTGGCACGATACACGGTGTGGCACGGCGGTGGCCGTGGGCCGACAGCCCGACAGATTGACCGGGCCATGCCGACGACCCGGGCCGGGCGGCCGTGCGACGGCCGACCCGTTGCACATGATTATCTATATATATATCTATATATATTTATCTTACTCGATTAAATAATTACATCGATCAAATCCATTTGACCGAAGGGGTTTTATCCATAATAACATGAAACCCAAGCTAGGTAGTAAATCAGCTAGTTTTGGTGGCAATTAATCCTCCAAATTATCCACCAAGCAGCTCAAAAGACACCCCAAAACTTTGGTGCACATCATCCATGGATGCATTAGGCACCTTCATTTCTACTATTGCTACAAAATGTGGATTTCTCCCTCCACGCAGAAGCAAATGGAGAAGAAGATTCCAGAAAAGAAAAGAAAGAAAAACAAGAAGAAGAGGCCGGTGCACCAGTAGTACTTGGCAGGGAGAAGAATCATGGAGCTTGGTGGTATCTAGTAGCCAAGACAGTCCATGGCCATGGTGCTAGTGTCGAGGAACTGGTGGAACGTGATCCCGGCGGCGGCGGCATTAATGTGGCCGCACTCCACCTCGGCGTCGCAGCCGTCGTCGTCGCACGGCGGGTGGTTGAGGTCGAGCCACAGCCCGCCGGTCTTGACGCCACCATCATCGTGGCCATGGTGGGTGATGTCCGGCTTCTTGTCGACGACGATCCTCGTCGTCGCCGGCGGCATGGGCACGGGCATGCCACCCGTGATGGCACGGTGGCGCCTCATGTGGCCGCCGAGGGCCTGGCCGATGGCGAACTCGAGGCCACAGATGGAGCAGCCGTGCAGCTTGGGCTTGGCAAGCGACGGGTCGCCGTCCCCGTCCAGCCTCGGCTTCTTGTGGCTGGCGCGGTGGCCGCCCAACGCCTGGAACGACGGGAACACGCGGTTGCACGTCTTGCACACGAACACCCGCTCCGGCGCCGCCCGCTCGCCGCGCCCGCCGGCGACGATGACAGCCTGGTCCTGGGCTTGCGACATGAGCATCAGCACGCGCGCCATCTCGCTCTCCTGCACTGCAAACCTCTTCATCTAAAAAAATTGCTTGCACTTGTGAGTCAGCTGAGCTTCTCGATCAGTCGATCTCGATTCTTGGAAGCTAACAAGATAATGTATCTGAATGAAGAAGAAGCAGATCACAGCAGGCGTATTTATAGGCTGAGCATTGCAACCGCAAAGCATAAACTAATAGACCAACCACCAATGGGTGTCAGTTACTCAGTTCTATAACTATTATCTAGGCTGAAAGAAAGGAGTAAAATAAAAATCACAAGTTGGCTTTCGAAGGAGACGAAGAAACAGTTGGCTTTTGCTTACTGACACGGAGTTGTTTACTTGTTTTATTTATGCCGAGTTGCAGCTCTGAGAGAAGACGAGCTGCTGCAGCTGCAGTAGCAACGATGATTGGGCACAGAGGCAGAGTGTGTAAACGGCGTCGATTCTCGCCGAGTCGACGCCGTGCTTTTGCAAGCTTTGATTGGGCACAGAGGCAAGTGTGTGTATAGTAATTACAGATTTATTTACAGGGGTAAACCAAAAGCAACTTGGCGCTTGTATTTAAACTGTTCATGAAAAGAAGATCTTTGGCTGTGGGATCAGAGCAGAGCAGGACTGTTACTGATTCAGCTGTTGACTTTTGCAGCTCATGAGGTCTTGTACTAATAGATTCCCTGCGGTCAATGGCTTCGTCTCTGAAAACCTGTCCTGTTCTTGTACAAACTAATCCTCTGAAATCTTTTGGATAAGATACTCTGATCGAGAGGATGGACTGCATATCAAGGATCTCTCTTTTCTATGTTTTATAACCAACAGCGTTTATCTTCAGTCTGAATCATCATTCAGAAATGCTAGAAATCAATCTAGTACAAGGAAAGTTGGTTCAGAAATGCTAGAAATAGACCATGAGAAAACACAAAAAGATTACATCGCCATGCTTGTGTGTATGTGTGCATTATCCAGCTTGGATCAATGACGAGATCCCTAAGCGTCTCATCGCTGCCCCAAATGACGCATTAATAAATAGTGACTTGCATCCCCTTCATTATGCTGCTGCTGCTGGTACTGTACTACACTACTAGTACTAGTGTACTACTACTACTACGACTGCTGTTGGGGAATTTTATCAAGAAAGAAATATGCCTCTTCCGATTTGCACCGATTTGATACTTCATCGTCTGAATGGCCACATAAACAACCATCTGAGTAGTGGGATCTGAGGCCAAACTCAGACGGAGCAGGTTCCTGACGATGATTGGTTCTTGCATTGGTTGTGTGCCGACGTCGCATTGCTTGATTGGACTGGAGCACATCAATTATTGCCTGTTTGATGTAAGCAGAAAGGAACTTGGTCAGTTGGTCTAGTTTATATATACTTCACTTCTGTTTGTTGCAACTTGCAAACGTGAAAAACATAAAAGGTATCATAGGGCGGTGCTAAAGTAGAGGCATTTGTTGATGATCAGTGCATGGATTAGGATCTAGGAGTTTATGGCGTCTCCAACTGAGCCACACGGTGGCAGTGTTTGATGGGGATGAAATGGAATCTTGCTCCTATTCACATTTCAGAAAGAACATAGTATTAAACAAACCTTTTTATCAGCTGTATCACACTGCAGGTCAACCAATATAGGCAGTACAGTACTGAAGATCCCATCAGTACAGAAAGGAAAATAAAATTCATCGGATCAAGTTTGTATCAGTAAGTCAGTTAGTACTAGATATATGACCGGATAGAGATCCAATAAACCATGCATAACTTTGTGCCGCATCTCACAGTTGTCATCATGGTAGCAGCACATCCAAGGATCAAAAAAATTGCAAAGGACAGTTGGCAAAATGGTCTCTTGTGCTGCCTGAAGAAACATAACCCCTTCACCAGTTCACAACGATTCTTCTCTCAACTCAATATAAAACAGGAAATTGATGTTTTCACTCCCACAAGTTGCTGTAATAGATTCAGAAAACCTCGATGCGCACACATTGAGCGTGGCATGATGTTCATCTCAGCAGCGACATAGATGCTACATTATTCTTTTGCGGCTGCTGATGATTGGTGCTCAGAGTTCTACTTGCCCCTGCAATTTCACCTCATTAGCCGAGACCTACTCACGATGAACTTGCAACAGGAGACAAGGTATCGACACTGTATAAAAGTACCTTTTTTGGCCTGTCCCTCTCAATCTGAGCTTGCATCTTGAAATGCGCCTGCCGTTCTCCGCATATAAGAGATATATACAGACCAGAAGAAGAATTTTGCTTCTTGATTAGCTTCATGATTCCGCAAGCACTGCATCAGAAACCCCAGGATCCATCTGTTTGTCAAACCTATGAGGGAATTATTTACACTGGCTTGGCTCGGCCTTCGGTGCCCAATGATTAAATTTTGCTTGTGTTGACTTGCTTGGTAGTTACTTGTATAGTTATTAAAACCAGAGTTCTTGGTTCTGAAGTATCAAAGAACAAATCTGGTTCCTTACTTCCTAGTGTAAAATAATTATTTTTGCCACTTCGTGAAATTTGCTGACCATTACTCCAATAAATTAAATGATGAAATTAGAAGAATCAATGCATACTGGTGCATTATGTCTACGAGTTTACTTTGTGACAGAAAAGAAGGCGAAAAGATAGAAATGATCTGTTCTCTTAAAAACCGACATGTAGTTGTCCTCGAGAATGAAAAAAAAAGTGAAAAAGAAACTAATGGAAGCTTGAGCTGTTTCTGTTTTCTGCATCTTCCTTCTCTGAATATTTTTTTCGTGGCAATGCAGTGTGCCGACCACTGTCTGCAGAAGAATCCTTCAACGAGCAGCACTACTATTTTTTTTTTTTTTTTTTTTTTTTGAAGTGTGAGCAGCACTACTTCAGCTAGCTACTGCTGATTCAAAAGAGCGATTGTATATATATAATCTACTATGATACTTTGTGCTGTTTCTTCATGATCTTCAAGGTGTGATTTCAGACTGCGAAAGGCCAGAATATTTATTCCTTGGGGATTAAGGGGACAGATTAGCATCCCTTTCTGCTTAAGAGCCAGCATACTGATTTTTTTTCTGAAGAAACGAGAAGAATCAGGACCTGCATGCTCTCTCAAATTAAGTACTGAGATGATTTTCTGAAGATGTCAGGTGTAAGAATGGATCAGATCAGAAAACAATGACCATGAGAGTCCAGTGTCTTTCTTTAGGCCCTGAAGAAGATGCTGTTTTGATTCAGTTTGGTCTCCATGTTCTACCACTTTTCTCTTCATGTGGTGCGGGTGAACTTGAAAAATGAAAATAAACTGCATAGTTTTATACAGGTTGCCTCAAACAGAATAATAAGTTTGAATTTCAAAATCAAGTGAGTTGAGGTGATGCTACTACCCATCAACAGCAATCTTTATTTTTTCGAAAAGGACTGCAAAAGCTTTTGCGTTTTTTATTAGACGATAACAGCAGCAAATCTTTATCCATTGAGAAATATCTGTTCAGTATACTCCATTCCATGTCTCCATGCGAAGTGGTAGAACATGAGGGGTTTTCTTTGTTTGTCACCTCCCTTAACGTTCTTGAAAATAGCTACTCCATGAGGAATGCAATGGGGATGGAGTGATGAATTAACAGAGGATTTTCAGCAGAGACAGCAGTAGGCGAGAACCTGATGATGATGATAAGAACGACGACCTACTGTTTCATTTCATGGACAGTGTAACAGTATCTTCACACTGGCACGAACAAAAGATACACTAGTGGTATGATGGACATTGTGGTGTGATGAATTTGCCAATTTTGTATTCTTTCAAGAATTGCCAATTGCTCTCCCACGCATGTCAAAGGGCAGGTGAGCTAAGAAAACCTTCCGCTTTTCAGAGGGAGTCGACAGTCGAGTCGCTCTCAGGTGACACAGAACACAAACGAGTTTCTGCGTTCAAGGTTGGAGATCCACTGTCCCTGCCTCTTCTAGCTGCTTCTTCTCCCAACCAAATATTGTATGGTTTTGGTCGGCGTCTCCACGTAGGTCTCCACTGTGATGATGCAGACTGCTCTGTTTTTCTGAACGGATCTTTCAGCTGATTGAATTGGAGTTAGCATCCACTATGAATATGCAGCAGGCAGGGCAAGTGAAGTGATCCCGTCTGGCCAAGTGCAGTGACATCATCGCACAAACACAGTTGCTGACTGAATCAGACAGGGACAGCACAGGGATGGATTTAGAGAGAAGGGCCAGAGTTAGCATCTATAGTGCTTGCTACAATGGTTAGGGCACTAATCACAATACTTATGACATGGATCACTGTATAGTATGTTTGATGGAGGGCCAGTAGATGATCAAGCAAAAGCTTTGTTTTCTTTTCTTTCATCCTTAACCATGGCTCGTTGTAATGATTTTGGGTATCATTTGGATCTACTATGGCTTGTTATCATGGGTTTGGATAAACTTTGTGCTTCTTTGCACCTCTTCTGTAGAAGCAAGGGTAGGGGGGGGGAACCCAGAAGTTCCTAAACAAGAGTCCCCTTTTCAAATTAAACAAGAAAGAAAATGATGCAGAGATAAGTTACCTGCAGAACTAGGGGAAGTAGGCACCGCTCTTACAATCCGCAGTGCAGGAGGTGGACCCTGCCGCCCACAGTCCAGTTCAAGAAGCCCATCACATAAATTTTTCAAATAAAAGAGTTGATATAGATGATGATAATAATGACTCTTTTCCATCGACTAATGAATCTTGTGATATCATGGAATCAAAATTTGACATGGAAAGATAGTAATCCTTGTCTACTATGCCTACATTTCCTGTTACAAAACTTCATTTTTTCCTTCAGAAGAGATAGCTCCACTGCTTGTATCAAGGAACAGACCATACAGTACAATGAGACTAGATCCTGGAAAATGAAAGAAAAAAAGAGATGCTATAATCATCTGGTTTGCTCAGGCCCTCCATCAAGAGATGACCATTGATGCCAACCATCATCAGACCTTAGCAGCTGTCTTGTTTGGGCACTCTGATGAGAGATGGCCAGCGATGCCGCACTCATAACATGTCCGCCTCTTCTTTTTCTTTGCAGGTGCAGATTTTGTGTCTTCACTGGCCTTTTCATCGGCAATGACTGATTGTACAGTATTTGAGTGATTGTCAGGCTTCTCTTCCTTGTGGACAGGCTCAGCAGCCTTTTTGTTGGGGCAAGCTGAGGAGAGATGACCAGAGATGCCACACTCATAGCATTTTCGCCTCTTCTTTGAAGCTGCTAAATTTGACTCATCACCAACTTTTGTTTCCTCAGACATGATGGTAGTTGCAGGTTTTCCATCATCAACAGGCTCTCTGTTGTTCGGAACAGAGTCTGATGCCCTTTTGTTTGGGCAAGCCGATGAGAGATGGCCAGGAGTTCCACATTCATAACATGTTAAGCCTCTTCTTCGATGCCGCCGTAGATGAGTCAACATTAGTCTTCTTTTCATCAGAAATAAATTCAGAATCCTTCTTATTTGGGCAAGAGGAAGAGAGGTGCCCAGGGATGCCACATTCATAACATGTTAAGCCTCTTCTTTGAGGCTGATATGGCTGAGTTAGCATTAGCCTCCTTTTCATCAGAAATTACATCACAATCCTTCTTATTTGGGCAAGCAGAAGACAGGTGCCCAGGGGTGCCACATTCATAGCACTTCCTTGCCTCAGAATCCTTCTTATTTGGGCAAGCAGAAGACAGGTGCCCAGGGGTGCCACATTCATAGCACTTCCTTGCTTCAGAATCCTTATTTGGGCAAGCAGAAGACAAGTGCCCAGGGGTGCCACATTCATAACACTTCCTTACTTCAGAATCCTTCTTATTTGGGCAAGAAGAAGAAAAGTGCCCAGGGGTTCCACATTCATAGCATGTCCGGTTTTTACTTTTCAAATGATCTGAGTTCCCATTATCATTGACATTTTGGTTATCCTTTTTGGGAACAGCACATCTAATTCTGACTGGGCGCCCTTGATCACCTTCTGGTCAAGCTTCAAAGCAGCAGCAAAGAGACGCTCCATCAGAAAAATCAACATGCACAAAGCCTTTGAAATCACCTGTCTCCTTTGTCTGTTCCAAACCCGAATGGACGAAATTTTGCACTCGAAAAGAACTTCTTTAGATCATCATCTGTTATATCCCATGGTAGATTTCCAACATATATCCTATTATATCCTTCTATCAACTTTGGTGCAAAATCTTCCTTCTCACGGTTATGTTTGTAAGGCTGGATTTTCAGATATAATCCTCCCCTGAAATGGTTATCAAGAATGTCACTACTCATGATTAAAATAGGAGGGATAACACAGAGAAGGATGTATGCTTACATATCTGCACCATCCATAGCTAATGCCCTCTGTGCGGCAGCATCAGTCTAAAAAATAGAACAGTCTGTCAGATACTTCAGATTACAATTTCCAAAAACTAAAAATTAAACACATTGATATGCAGATATTCCAGTCTGAAAAAAGAATAGCAAGCGGTATGAAAAAATTGCAGAGCCAGTCAATGCAGATATTCCAGTTGATTTCTATGATTCTGTGGAATTAACATGGAAGTTACGATCATATAGTTGCAAGGCTGAAGCACCTAACATCACAGACAGAACAAGACTTGGAGTCGGCTGAACAGCTTCTACTCCCCATGTCAGTTAACAATTCAAATTGACATCTGGCTATAATTAATGAGAATAAACATCCATGAAAAAAATAGCGCGCTATCAAAAATCGCGTTTGCCTCTTCTCGGTGCTATTGGCCTCTATAGCGCTGCTACAGCGGCGCTATCGCCGCACTATAGCGGCAGCTAAATGCAGACGCGTCAGCTACCCACCCACGCTATTGCGCCGAATTAACATGGAAGTTACGATCATATAATTGCAAGGCTGAAGCACCTAACATCACAGACAGAACAAGACTTGGAGTCGGGCTGAACAGCTTCTACTCCCAGGTCAGTTAACAATTCAAATTGACATCTGGCTATAATTAATGAGAATAAACATCCATGAAAAAAAAAAAGCGCTATCAAAAATCGCGTTTGCCTCTTCTCGGCGCTATTGGCCTCTATAGCGCTGCTACAGCGGCGCTATCGCCGCACTATAGCGGCAGCTAAATGCAGACGCGTCAGCTACCCACCCACGCTATTGCGCCGCTATGACGCGCTATTTGTTTTGAATTCCAGAAAACATAAAAAATCAATATTCAATCCTCATTCCTCAATCACTACCACAATATCACTTAATATGATCATATGACATATCATTCGCTCATAAATTTATAAGTCATAAATTCGAATTTCAGAATAAAGTGATAACATGCATATATAATGTACCGAACTTTGTATATGGGATAAGAATTTGAAGTAACAAACAAACAGGAATGATAATAATAAACTAAAAGAAGCAAAACTGGCACAGAAGCTGACCTTAAAAGTGAGAATCGCAATACCCTGAATTTCCCGCTCTCGGGAAAGGTCATGCAGTCAATCGCTGTGATAGTGCCACATCCTTCAAAGAAACTTCTTATGTCATCCTCAGATGAATAGTATGGGATGCCACCAACATATACCTTCTTTATACTTTGCTCCCTGAAATATAGACGCAACACATTACACAACATTGAGGAGAGGCAGCATCCTACTAGAAGTGAAACAAGTTTACAGTCAAATAAGTTGGTGACTTAACTCTTTATATGTTATATTGTCGCAGACAGCAAAGGGGTACACACATTTTTATAATATTATCACACTACATCAGTAATATAGTAGCTAAACAGCACAAGCCCAAGTACAAAAGCGAAACCCCTGGATTTGTCCATGACGTACATTGCAAACAAACTCATTGTATAGCATGCTCTACAAGAGTGTATGATCTCATTGGTTTTCACAAAGACATCATCTTAACACTGTTTCTCCTATTGCCATGCTCAGCCATTCTATTCAAACAAGAACAGTGATAGGGACGTATTTGTATAGAGTTCTTTTTGGAGTTTTGTGATAATAATGTGGTTTAATAAAATAATATGGGTTTTGGTAACTAACAGGTGTTTGAATATAACAAACGATGTAGAATGAAAACCACAGTATTGCTATGGTAGCCTCTTAAAGTTTTTGATAGTTCATCAAGGACTTCTTTTTGATAAACCTAAATATTATAGGATAGTTTCTAAAACTATAGTCTCTTGATATCATGTTTGTGGAAACTACGACATCCAAACAGTTCCTGGCGTCCTGGTTGTTTTCATGAGTACAAAAGCAACAATCTATCAGGTCCTAACTCACCTATGCTCTGCATCTACAGGATTGTCGGACCCGACAACAGTTTTGGCCACTTGCACTTTGTGATTTTGTTGCCTGAAACAAAAATGTAAAACATTACACAACTAGTTCCAACAAAGATCACGACATACAAGCCGCAGCTGCAGAATTGTTCCATCACCTACACTCTCAACAAGTACCAGGAGAATCAATATATTGTACTCGAGCTTACCTATTATCTTGAACAACGTTATTGTTGTACCCAGCAGGTTTGGTCACTTCCACCTTGTTTATTTTTTGGTCGCTGAAACAAGAGCATATAAAAGGCACACAAAACATTATACAACTACTAAAAATAGGTTCAGCACTCTCAAATATTCAAGAGATATAACAACATCAAGCAACCTAATACAACTAGAAGGTGTCAGAAAACAAATTATGAATTCTTTTCTTTTAACAATAATATTGTAATGGAATACAATTACATCACAGTATAGTAAGATGGATGCACAGCTTTTCCTACAACACTACAGTCCCAAAGCCTAGTATTAACCCCTGCATTAGTCAATTATAATCTGACTACTATTACGCCATTATTGTTCTGAGCTCACACAATTTCACGAATTCAGTACTCCTTTCAGGCAAAAGAACCAATTTTCCAAGCACTAACTCACCTATGCTCAACTTCGACAGGCTGGTCAGACTCTGACCCAGCAGAAGAATCGGCCTCTTCCTTGCCTTCCATTTCCGCTTCCGTGTCTCCCTCCACCTGTTTCATCTCCGGCTCCATGGCCGCCGCCTCGGCTTCCATCAACCTTCTGATCCTCCTTTTCTCCTTCTTCTCCTTCTTCCTCTCCTCCCTCCTCCGCTCCACCTCCTCCCTAATCTCCTCCTCCGTCTGCCGCACCATCTCGGGGAGCGACTTCTTCTTGGGCTTCCGCTCCCTCTTGGGGCGCGGCCGCTTGGAGGACGCAAGCCGCTCCTTCACGGCCTCCACCTCCTCTCCATGCGCCTCCGCCGCGTCTTCGCCGGTTGGGAGGAGCGCGTGGAGCTTCTGCTTCAGCTTCTTGCGCGCGAGCACCATGGCTACTCCTGCTGCTGCTTCGAGTTCGGCGGCGGCGGCGAGGTTTTCGTGGGAGAAGAAAGGAGAGGGAGGAGGAGGAGATAGCCGAAGCAAAAGGGGTTTTACTGGGCCCGTTGGGCTTATAAAGGCCCAACTGGGCCTGATGTCCCACTCGCCCACTGACGTGCCACTAAAGCCCAGTACATGAGCTAGAATGGGGCCCAGTATCAAAAGGCCCATTAAGTGGCCACTCGACTACCCCAAAGCCGCAGCGTGAACCCTAACCGACCCAGAGCGATCGGAGCTGACGACGATGGCCGGGAAGGCGGCGGCCGCGACGGCGGCGAGGTGGGCTGAGGGGTACCCGTGGAGGGAGAAGCTGGCCAAGTACAAGGGGGAGCTCGGAAAGGGGGTGTGGGGGTACTGGGAGCTCGGCGCGTGGAAGCCGCTCGGCATCAGCGGCCGCAAGCGCGCCCGTCTCCGCAAGGAGGTGCTCCTCGCCGGTGAGGACTGGACCTACGACCCGCCCCGTGGGGAGATGCGCACCAAGCGCAAGGGCCACAAGTGCGACCGCATCTCCGCCGAGAAAGCGCGCGCGTCCCCTGCGACCCTCCCCTCCATTTGTGCGTTCGGTTTGCTCGCCGGGTCTGTTAATTGACGTTTCGTTTCTGTTTCCGTTTCTCAGGCGAGCAAATACTGTTGAGCTCATGAAGAAGATGCCCCAGATGCTGCTCGACTACAAGGTTTGCGTCTGCCTCACCTTAGTTTATCTTCTGCTACATGTTGTACGTTTACATTGCAATCCGGAGTGTCCACATACATCATGCAGTGACGTTAGTGATTCTTGTGTAAAATCGTGCCAATTGGAAGTGGTTTTAGATGTATTGTTTTAGTTAGCAATTTTACTGTTTTAGATTGCTCAGAATCTAGCTAACTTCCTGACACTAACATGGGTTATTTGTTGATCACTAATTAGCCTAACATAGTAACCTCCAACATTAAGTTTTTGTGACACTACTTAGCCTATAGTGTAATAGCTTCTCAGTGACATTTGCTAAAGCTTCAATCTTCATATTACCATAATCCAAATTCCATTGGGTAACTTTGTATCATGGTAGATAACAGAGAAGCAGTAAAGATTCATAGTCATTCTGCTCTATTGTAATGTATGCTACTCTAGTTGAAAACCTGTTAGGTCGTTTTTGGCGTATATTGGGGGAGTGGGGATCTATTGGGCCTAATTTTTGAATTCTTGTATCTCAGAATCTATGAAAGCAGATTATTGTTTTGTAATGTTCCGGTTCAATGAATAATACATGTTGAGGTTATGCTTAACCTAGTTGGCTGATCTTTTGTTTAATTCAAAACCAATGTTTTGCTTGATTGACATTCAACATAAGTCATATTTAGAATCCACCACTGATCTATGCAAGCCACAAGACTTGGGCATCAGTTGTTTTAGCTTCATAGCAGCAAGCCAGAAGGTTATCTTGGTATTTCCCCTTAAAATTTTCTTCAGCTGCTATATTTTGGCTGGAATGCTAGCTTATGCATGTAGAGGTGTACTTGGGCAACAGAAGCCTGTAATGCTTATTGTTACGATGTTAACATTAGCATAATATGGTTATCCAGTATTGTAGGCCAAATATATTTGGGATCTAGATTATATTTTGGGAACCAGTCTAGTCTTTATTTAGTTTTAAAGAGAAAAGAGAAGCTTGTGTTGGTGGACTGGTTCAGTGATACCGTAATTTAAAAACAGCTAAGCATTTGTGTTTAAAATAATTGGATCCCATCTATAATGATAATCTTCATCAAGCTAGTGGTTTTAATTGGATCAACAGTTAACATATCATTATGAAATCAGTGAAACCAAAGTCTTACTGCTGCTCCTGTAATTGAGCCCTATCAGTCTTTAGAATCCTAACACCCACAGCCAGCCGTCAACCAATTATCTTTAGCTTGTCTCATGCCATCAAGGGTTAATCATCTTTCTAGTTCAAAGCAGTGTCATCAAGTTGTCCGATTAACCATGTTAGTCGTCCTAGTTGGTATCCTGGATTGGACTTACGAGTCGATTAGGCCAATGAGTTTTCTGTACGTCAGATTAGATTTCGACTAATCATGATCAGTCGGATGACTTGGGGGTGGATGACCGAAACAAAATGGAAATGCTGGGTAGCTTAGGACATGGGCTGCATCTGGTTCTGGGATGGCTTAGGCCATTTGGGCTCATGTTTTTTAGCCCAATTTGCAACCCTACATGCAACTACCACCTAGAGTTCTATCTTCATGCTTGATTTGTACTCCCTCCATCCCATTATACTTGATGTTTGAGCTCTGAACAAGGTGCATTGAAGATCCACTGAACAAAGACCGAGGCTGTATCTAGGTGCGTGCATGAATCAATGAACCGGGACCATTTACTGCCGTGCAAGTACAACATGCAAACTGGGACAGAGGGAGTACTTTAGAACATATAGTATATTAGTTTATATATTTGTTATATTAGTCCTGATATATATAGGGCGACTAGGCGACTTGATAACATTGGTTCAAAGCGCTCAACAAATGTTCTTTGTGAGTCGAACAGAAGGCTGGCATGAAAGATTGTAGTATTTTCTAAAAAAAAAAATCAAGATCCCAAATTCGCAATTGGAACATACTATCTGACAATGGTAGCTAAGGTATGTGTTTAAATTTAATCCAAGATTTCCAGAAAGTCAACAATCCTATAAAATAAACAGAAAAATATCTAAAGCAGTAAATCTGACCCATAGATTGTGTTGGTGCACTGATATAATGGTCTACAATCCTACTGCACTGATGGCAAAATTTCCTGATGGTTGCTTGCCATTACCTATTTTGCTAGTCTAGTATTAATGATGACGTAATATTTTGTAAAACTGTGGTACTAGATTCATCTAGCAGCCACTCAAATAGTCAAATATCTGTTGTCGGTGATCAGCTTTTTTATCCTGCATTGACCTTGGTGCACAAAGATGCCATGTTTGTGTTTTTAGACCAAATGTAATGATAGCTATGATAGTGACCCAACGAAGGCATCCCTTGAAAATGATCTAACTGGCTCATGTGTCTGTTTGTGCTGAAACTTTTTTTCCACCAGAAACGTAGGTGGGAGAAAAAGATGAAAGAGGAGGAGAGCGGCAAGAGTTGATATCAGGCAGCTCATCGATGGTGCTGCTCTTCCTAAATAAGGTTCAAACTTTATTCAGGAGGTTTAAAGGATGGCTAGATTCTGACGCATCATTTCTCTGGTGGATTCCTTCTCTCCTGTGATGCAACTTTGGATCGCAAATCCTGATTGTAATACTTTCCAACACTTGTGCCACTGGATCATGATTTTAGTGAGCCCCAACTTCTGCAGAACTAGTATTTTGTTGAGACAAATCAGTTATAACTTATAAGCATACCTTTGTGTCCAATAAATTTGTTCACCATGTAAGATCATTGCTGTTAGTCTTGTTTGACTTTGTGTTTGCATTTGTTTACCTTCACCGGCAGAAGAATGGTTGTCCGATAAGCTTGTCCTTCAGCTACTTTCGGCAGCCGCCGCAGCTTCAAAACTGCACACTGCTGTAGCAAAGCCGGCTGTATTTTTTTATTTACTGACGGAAGAATGGAAGATCCTTTTCTGAAGATAAGAGGGAAAGTATGTGGAGAATGGTTAGAATAGAACCGCCCCCAGTTGTTGCCGGAAATCTGAAAACTTTCCTGCACAAAAAATTTGCTCCACTCAGTTCACTATTTGTTGGCAACTTGCTCTTATCTTTCCGCTGATATGCTATATGCTAATGCTCGTGCTGCTTGAAAGCACAACACGTTTTTTGGCAGGATGTGGCAGAGGCTTCTCTGCTAGTAACCCGGGGCCGGCCTGGCTTTCCAGGGACCAGAAGGACGAACGTCTCACTAGCTCAGCTCGTCCACTCGCCAAAAGCTCACGCATGGAGCTCGTGACTTCTCCAGAATTTCCATGTTTGAAAAGTCGCTCTTTTTTCCATGCCGAATTTGAGATGAAATTGTGTTGCTATAGCTTGAAATTCACGTGGAATTCTTGACCAATTGTTCTGTTTCAGGTGAAATTTCGTACTGTCCTTTTTATGATAAGTGTGAGACAAGTTCTTTCTGGGACAAGGCCTGCTTGTCCACCATTTACCATCTTCTTTCTGGGATACCGAGTGCCTGTCCACCATTTACCAAGCCTCGCAAATCTTGCAAGAAAAAAAGCGACAGAGGATTCGCACTCGGGCGAAAACCAATCCGAGGCTTGGTGCTGGAATGACGAGTAACGCGGGATTGAATGACAAATGTACGGGATAAGGAGGAGGATGAGAAGAAGATATGGATTTGATGAAAAGAGAGAATGGTGATGAGAAGGCAGGATAAAGGGGCTGGAGGTAGATGACTATTGACTATACTCCCAGTGGGGCTATCCTCTAATCCAACATGGTGCTGTCCACGTCACCTTTCCATGCTTTCATGTCAGCAGAAATTCTATCTTCAGATGCTTGCTGGTTTAGCTCTCTCTAAGTAAAACCGGGCCTCCTTCCTCATCTCTTCACACCAGTGCTATTCAGATGATTGTTGCGCTAATCTCAGCTGGTTAAACATGAACTGGTCATGCTCATGTTCAGATTTACTGACTTGATATCATCCTTTGATGAAGAGGAATCTGATGCATAGTGGTGCAGCAATGTCCAGTAACAGCAAAGCTTACTAGTGGAATTGTAAAAATTGACGGTCACTAACAGCTGTGCAAAATGGACTGGACAAGTTGAATTGCGGCCAACTCTTTCTTTCCTTTATTTATAAATAAACATATATATATATAAATATAGGTGTACATATCATGGTGACGTGCACTGTTGTGCAATCTGAGCCGTAGGTTGCACGACGTTTTGGTGCACTGCCACATCACCTATCTTATCGCTTATCAGCTTACCTTTCTTTCTTGGGAGGAATGATGGGAACTAGTAGCAGGGCGCGCCCTCCGCCCGCGCCCATGCAGGCATAAATTTTGGAGAGTTGGAGATGAATTTAACTTGGACAGGTTTGAATATGAAATTAAATCAGTGTTAATGATAACAAATGAGATCTCTCATGTAGGTATTAGGGATCATGGAAAAGTTCTCTAGCTTCATTTCTGTCCAAATCAGAACAAAAGATTTGTCTAGAGCAAATTCGTCGAATAAGCAACAGATTGCCACCACCTAGGATCTGAACCTGCTCCATTGCTCTCCATGCGCCAAGGCCATCCAGCAGCATGTGAATGAAGTCGAACCAGTTGGGCCTCAAACAGCCTGAAAAGGAATTACATGATTAAGGTTAAAACAAAGAAGATCTAAAAAAACAGTGTAACATGGGTTTGAAGCTGAAAGCAAGAATTGTAATTTTATAGAATCAATATACTTCATATTTCTGTGTTGTCATTTGTTAGAACAGAGCAGAGATGAGCTGACAAGATTTGATTGCAAAAAAAAAAAAAAAAAAAAAAAAAAAAAAAAAACCAAAGCTGAATAAATTTATATAGAACAGGGGTTTGGTCCACAAATCTGCTGCATATAATTACTATTGCATTGGAAATAATTCTGAGAATTGCTTATATTCTATTGGAGTGTTTTTCTTATGGCATCCCCTATAAGAGTAATAAATAAATAAATCCAAATATATTACAGAGTTCATACCATGCAGACTTACATCTAAAGCATGCTGATGCCTTACTGTGTATATTTATGCAAACTTTGTAATTGACAACGATGAGTGAGGATTAACACCGTAGACTAATCAGGAGCGACAACGCTGGAAATTTAACACCATAGCTATTCCTTGGCATAAAATTCTGAATGAATTGTAGCAAAATTTGTTCATTAAATTGTGATGGGTTAATAAATCCAACTGAGGAAAAATTAGAAATATCTACGTAGAATGACCAAGCACATTGTAGTTATTATCCCGGATCTAAGGTTCTCACCTGCCAAGCATGATCAGCGTGGTGTTCTCCGGGTCATTGAACCTGAGCGTTAGATTCTTCGAGAATCTGTTCTTGTCCTCCTGGTTACAGCACGACAGCCGCCTTCTTCTTGGCCTCGTTGAGATTAGGCGCGATGGCCTCCCGTGCATATTGATGAGCTGACTTCTAAATATCTGGTTTGGTAATTGGGATGAAAGCTGTTACAATCACGTCACTAAAGAAACAAAAGCCAAAGCTAGAGCCCAAGAATCATTGGTGTGCACATACTTGGCAGAGAGACACTACCTTGACAATTTCTCTTCATCCCTTATGTGTCAAGGGATGTCTTTTTCTTCTGAAGATATAATGGAAGATTCATTCGTGAATTCAACTTTCCAACTGAATGAAAACTATAGCTAGAAGAAATTGTAAACAGGTGGCCGATAATAATCCATTGACCTTGTAAGAAGGGCAGTGAAACCTCATGAAAAACATAAGTTTGGTCAGTAATCCGTTGTTTTTACATAAATCCTGCCATGGCAATAGAAAAGGGCATGACTATGAAATCCTATTTTTTGTAACTTTGGAAACACATGAAAGGAAGATGGAGGGGAATACCTTAGGGGCATCATAGCGAGACATGGGTTTAGAAGGGGTTGCATTCATGGGACTGAAGTAAATTGAAAGCACTCAAGAAAATTGAGCTTTGGACAATAGGTTAGCAATCGACATTTGCGGTCAGCTGAAGAAAGCCTGAAACGGTGTGCAAGCAAGTTAAATGGCTTTACGACCATGGATCTATAATAACAATAGTTTCATATATGCAACCAGCTAGCTATATTTATTTATTAGACTAAAAATAATAAGAGGTGTATGCAGTTTCCAGCTACTGTGGGAGCACCGAAAAGAGCAGCCAATAGCAGTTCATAGCAGCAGGGGTCGATGCACATCTATGTAACCCTTGGGTATTCCTGAACTAAAATATATATGTTCCTGTCACCTCTAATGTCTGCAGGTAGACTAAAAACTATCAGTACTAAACCATTTTTCCTTAGCACAAAACAACTATACCTTAAATGCCCCCCAATTATTGGGACTCGCCCTCCTGTTCCATGCCAATTTTCTTTGTACAAAAACATTTTTTTCCGATGCCCACTTCGCCTATTAGGTCATAGGAAATTGCGGAATGAGTTAGAGAATCCTTATACACAAACCACAGTTCTTATAATCTTATCTCAGGTACAATGCACTACATCTCATATAAAGATGAATAGCAATCGAGCAACCAATTGGCGTGGGCGGTGTTCACATTACCTGTGCCGACAAGGTCGACCTTGTTGAAGACGAGCACAATGCTAGCGGCCACCAAACTTGGTGAGGGGCAATACCTTCACCTAAGGAGCACAGGAAGCATCATGGTGCCAGTTCAAAGACACCATTGCTACATAGGATGGAGACAACTCTAATAGCATTGAAATAGACAATATGGAAGCAGGATGAGGATCCAAGAAAATGAAAGCTTGGAACCATCCAATGCATCCAGGTCAGAATCTCCAACTGAAGGAAGGCAAAAATAAGAGAGCACACCCATGAATCAAAACTGCTTGGTACAATTTCCAGCAATACGTTTCTGGTGTGTGCATTTCATAAACTGAAATATATTTTTAAACTGCCAGGGAGCACTATGTTGTTTTCAGTTTTGAACTGTTTCAGACACCTAGCAAATTAAGAATTAGAAGGATAAGGAGGACAAAACTACAGGCAATTATCAGAACCCTCTGAAAGCAACATGTACATATTCAGAACCGTGGAGACTCATACATCTTCAGGCAAACCATCTAGGTATGCACCAAAAGTACTGAACATTTTAAATAAAACCAGTTTTAGTACTCACTGAAACTATTAGTAAGCAGTAGCATTTACGGTGTGGATTAAAAAAAAAAAGATTGTTGGAAAGGGAAAAACCTAGCATGAAACTGCAGTTCACTAAATTATCTTGGTAGCATATAAAATATTGTTGCTATAAACACTTGCTAATAAGAACGGATAAAAGATAGTTAACATACTCTCAAGACTGATGTGAAATTGCCATCCAAGATAATAATATCAGAACTCTCCTTGGCAACTCCAGTTCCCTGAATGCTCATTGGTAGACCAATATTAGCCTGCAAGTTTTAGAATTCATTAAATAGATGGTGAGGTATTAAGGAATCGTGCAGCTAGGACTATGCAGTGAAGGGTACTATTTTTATAAATAAAAGTGAGATGAACACAATTGTGCTTAACTGCAAGTTAAGGTGTCTTTTGCAGAATTTAAATGCAAGCAGAAAATGTTCCATTGCCAAGCTTTCAAGAAAAAAAAACTTATTCATATGCGGGGCTGGAGGGGATTAGGAGGTGGAGGGGCTGCAATATCTACATATCACCATAGATATTGCAGGAGGTGGATGTAGAATGGTACGGTAAGGAGCTAAGGTCGACAAACACCATCTGCTAGTGAAAATAAAGAGATTAGCTAATGCTGATACATAGTGGAACTACAATATGCAGAGCTTAGATTATAGGAAATTAGATATCTATCCATTACCCTTATTTTTGTATACCATTTATTGTCACCACAAAGAGCCACGTCACCTGAAATTCCTATCCCTACGACGCACGATCCACGGACAGCAGAACGCCTTCCAGAAATCTCCGTCAACCAAAACTCCGCCCGATCGTCCCTTCCCTTCGTCAAAACTCCGCCCGCACACTTCCCGTCCGTCGCCGGCTCATCGACGTCGCCTCCAGAGCCCCGCCCGGCGGCCCTCCTGCCCCCGCGACGCCCCACCTCGCCTAGCCTCGGCCCGGTGCCGACCTCTCTGTCCGCTCCTCTCCCCGTCCTGCCCCCGCCCCGCGACGCCCGACCTCCCGCTGCTCCCTCCGACCACAGCGTCGCGCCTCTCGGCCTCGCGTCACCCACGCGGCGGCGCCGGCGCTTGCGTGGCACCCGACGTTGCCGTCCTCCGCCCGTCCTTTGTCCGATTGAAGAAGCAGGATAAAAACGCAATTTGATTTCACTCTCGGGGTCTATGATGCAAAATGCCTAAAGAGGAAAGTTTTATGATCTAGCCTTATTATATTTCGAGAAAATACAGGGTTCTGTGTGAAAAGTGCTTTGTCTTACGAATCTCTTATCTTCCCTTTTCAAGAAAAATTGCTGAAACTTTGAAAATCAATAGCAAATGGTACAAAAATCCAAAATAACAAATGAAGCCTTTTCGAAGTCCCGATGAACAGATCTATAAGTGTACTCATAATATGACAGGATTTATTAAAATGTCGAAATCAATAGTAAATCATAGAAAAATCCAAAAATAGCAAAGTGTAATCATAATATGATAGGATTTTTCGAAATTTTGTTGTTGTTTATATTTATTCTTAATAATTATGGTTAGATTCATACATGTAGTTTTTAAGAAAAAAAAATTGCTACAAAATTTTTTTGGTACGCTACTTATGCTATGTGTGTGCGATTATAATTGTATTTTACCCTATTAATTCACGAAGACCTATATGCTTACCGTAGTTTTATATGTTTACACAATCCTTAACAATCGATAATGTCCTCAACCTTATGCCTTACATATCATAATCAATAATACTAAATGTGTAATGTGTTACAATTTACTATCCCGCGAACAGCGGGTTCAACTAGTATAACTTATTTTTTTAAAGAGCATAGGAGCATACTAACTGAAGCAATTGACTGTATAAAATAAAAAAGGTGGCACGTAGTGTACATCAAAAGATTCAAAACTGGTGAAGTCAAGCTGTATATTCAAAACTGTACGCATCAAAGAAGGTACATGGAGAGACTCTAGAAGGAGAGAAATCAGAAATCTAGTGAGCATATAAGGATCTAAGGATCATATCAGCACATATGAGCAGGTCCTGTAAAGCCTATATGATGATTTGAATCAGTTATTTAATCCAAACAGCATCCGTCGTCTTCTCTAGGACTGTGAAGAACATATGGCAGCAGGAAAATCTCTATGAGCTTAGATCTAGCTATACAATAATGTTTATTTCTTTTAAACATGTATCATACAATAATGTTCAATGGTTTGAGAAATATATCACAGTAACAAAATAGAGGCCGCGATAATGGATTGATGAGAGGAGATGAATATACATGGGTGTGGTTTATTACCTGAAGGGGCTGGATATGTAATAGGCATACTATCTTCAGCTGAAGAGCTGGAAGAGATCCACCACTAAGTAGACCTGGGCAGCACCATTCACTCCAATTCCAATTGAAAGACAAATAATATCTCCTTGCATATATGACATATTACGTAAAATTAGAATTGAATAGTTTTAAAAAATCAAGCTTAGCTTTCGATATCAATGCTCGGATTGCTCTCTACAAATTGAAGGCCAAAAAATGATAACCTTGGTAAGACCCAGGCATGGTCTTTGGTGGTAGGAGGTGAGCCACTCTCTTTTTTGAACCTGTTGGTGTCTGCAGCCCTCCAATCTCTGAATCAACATCAGAAAAAGAATAAATAAAATAAGACAAACAGAGAGGGTACCCTAATTTTTTTGCCAAGGATGAAGACATTTAAAATTGCACATGTCTGAGTCAATTGCAGGAAGTATACAAAAACGTGGGCAACAGAGTGGGTACATTAATGAAGATAAAATGATTAAAGCAATTAAATAATGGCTATGTAAAGATCAAAATCTGAAGAAAGTAAAGAAATGTTTAGATCACAGCATAAGGCCTGTTGCCTCTCTAGCTCAATCTATGTCACACAGGGTTTGTTCACGGAACATCAATATTGGAGAACTGAAACAATAATATAAGCAATCATAACAATCTGGTGATCTGGTCTCTAAATGAAGGAAGGAAAAAAATGATGAGAGAACAAAATTGTGGGGTCTGTAGCGAAATCCTGTAAAGGTTGGATTAAAACTAAGCAAAATACAGAAAATGATAGAAGCCATGTATATCATAGTGAACCTCTAAAATTCTAAATCGTTCGCCTTAATCACTACTGCTGCACACGAATGGCTCATGTTTCGAACCAAAACCTTAGGCTACATGGTTACAACCGACATGTACTCCTTTGTCTGAAACAAATATGCAATCAAGAAGGGTCAGTTAACTAAGACGAACCAAATCAGCTGCACACCCAACCAAGCCAATCACAAAAACCAATGGTTCCTATAGTACAAAAACTTAATTAATCAATCAAGCTAGCAACTGTTTGGTGTCTCTGCTTACACAGTTTCATATCTAAGCAACATGGCCTGAACTTTGAAGGAAAAATTATTTGGTAAAAATCCTACAAAATCGGGAAGCATTATCTACTGATGATTGGCACAAGATAGATGGAGATTCAAATCTTCCCGGAGCGTGCACTGGGCGTACTTGGATGAAGCTAGGGTTTGGATAGGTCATGTCGCGCTTGCGGTCGGGGGAAGAGGAGGGATGGGCATACACGGTGGCTGTTGCTCGCCGGGAGGCTGCGCCGAGGAGCCGTCACGCCGGGATGCGGACTCGGTATTGGGCGCCATGCCGCCATGCCGCCTTGGCGGGGCCGGACCTCGGTGGGGAGCCGCGCCGCCCGTCTTTGGGTGGCGGTCCCGGTGGGGCCGCGCGCCACGCGGGCGTGGTGGAGGGGCCATCGCTGCTCCGTTGGCGCCGCCATCGTCCCGACCTCGGTGCTAGGGTTTGGCGCGGCGGCACGCCTCCCCCGCCGCTAGCTGAGGAGGGAAGGGGAGAGGAGCAGGAAGAGATGGCGGCGGAGGAGGAGGAGGGGGTGGCCACCATGGCTGCGGGGCGGCACACGAGGGCCCCTGCGCCCGGCGGCCTGCGTCGTCGCCCTTCCGTCGCCGTCGGAAGGGTGCGAGGGAGAGACGGAGATGCGGTTTCTTTTTTTTTTTTTTGACCGAGAGTTTTTTTTTTTTTTTTTTGAGTGGGGGAGAGCCGGAAGCTCGGTATATATTCACGTCCCTAGATTCGGTTGGAAGTCGGAGAAGCTGAGCGAAGCCGGTTTCGGCAAGAATCGAGGAACCCGAAGGCGACGGAATGAATCCTGACCGTCCATTGCGAGATCCTATGGCGTGAGGTTTTTCAAGGTGACGTGGACGGGTGTTCCACGCAGGAAGCCATTCCCGGTTCTATCGTTTTAAAGGCACAACACTAACAGTGACCCCAAGAGCTCAGGCTTTTTCTCTAACCACGAAGCAGTTGTTTAGCACATCAACCTGATCTTTATCTTTAAACAGTTGGTGCAGCTTCAGCATTACTAGAATGTACACAGTGCAAGAGATGGACATAGTTAATGAAATACCATATCAGCAGTTTCTGAACATCTTTTTTTTTTTCTTTGTGTTACAAACCCTTTATTTTGAGCACTCTATGGAACAGAGAAAGATCCATAGAAACTCATTTGGAACATTGCATATTTTCACTGTCTTTTTCAATACAGCAGTTGAATAAGTTCTCTGTGTATATGAAGCTAACTACTTGTTTTGGCAAACAGAAGATAAAACCATGGATTTCCAGCATGCGTTTCAGAAAGCCAGGTGTAGAGAATTTGTAAATATGATAGTGGACTCTGCCTTTTTGTTTGATATAATTGGGTGGATGATACCACTAGTAGCAATGTTTACTGGTGGTGGACCACTTCCGCAAATAGCAGGTATGACCTCATACTGCACGCCTCCCATTTTTTAAAAAAAGAACTCACCCATGACGGATCAATTCAACCTAAATTCCATTTTCTTTTGAACGTATCAACCCAAATTCCGTTTTATTTATTTTTGCAAGATTTTCAGAAGAATCAATATAAGCATGGGTCATCCTTAATACACTGATCATTAGCTTTACTGCACGCGCACGAGCAAAATCGGTCTCTCTCTGATGATTATGACCTCAGAAATTACTGCTTTCACAGAGTCGTGTGCTAAAGATCGATGATGACTTGAGAAACAGGAGGTCACAATAAGTAGTGAGTGGAATAATCTGTTCTTCGTCAATCCGGCCATCTTGGATATGACGCAAGCATATATTTATGCAAATTCAGCTTACATTATTCACTACTTTTGCTTGTCATTTGAGAACATATTCCCTCATTATTTTCTTTAGGAAGAAGATAGCAGAGGATATGCTTAAGAACTACAACATGGCACTTAATATAAGCCTAGAAAGAACTGCATCGGCTAGAAGACGCGAAGAGTATCAGATCTTCAATTATGGCACCATGTGGTCAAACAAGCTGCATGCAGCTAAAGTTGAAGATATTTTGCACTTCAGCTAAAACTTATACCGATCAACAATTAAGCGATTCAGATTATATCGTTAAACATCCTGTATGTTGTTGTGTAGAGACAATCTAACACCCTGATATACATAGGAATTACTTTGATCCACTATTAAAACTTTAATAGCTAATAATCCACGACGAACTGATTCTACATACGTTCTATGTAGGAAGTTCATGACCTCAAACTCAGGGGTTAAATCAAGACTTGCTTGCAGCTATCTAGTTAATTATGCTTGTTGTAGTAGAACTTGACCACAAAGTGCTAGATCTAGTGGCATATGCTCGTATTTTTTCTAAATTTGTTTAAGGAAAAAACAACGATATTTATCATTCAATAGTGCGCAATAACTCAGCCTCTTGAAGGTTCAAGGAGAGTGTACATGTGTGCAAGGTAAATGTACATGCATATAGGCATGCCTCTAGATTGTTGTGTAGAGACCGGGGATTTGTTCAAGTTTCATAGTTTAACGGTCAAACATGTCTTACCTTTTTAGAAACCTATTAGTTACCCAACCAATCAAAATAAAGTAAAAACGCTAGTCATGCAATGTCTAAATAGGCTTTGTATGTGGTGGATCATGGCATTTGCGAGGTTGGTATATCATCACTAAGATCTCCATACACTCGAGTATATTGGTCTTAGTCAAATTCATGATCTACTATAGGAACAAAGTATAATATAATTTAAATAAATAATAGGGACACAATTGAGCAAGAAAGCACCATAAAAAAAAATATGTGAACAAATAAGCTCAAAACAATTGTAAATAAAGCATCAATTAATAGAGTTTTTTTTTTAAAAAAGTGTGTACATGTTTCATATTTATCTGATCTAAATAAGGGTTATAAACCATTTTTATTATTTGTAGAAGGCGTATATAGAAGCAAAAAATCACCAATCATCTTAATGTTTTAATTTGTTTTAATTTCAATATATGGTTCAATGATCAAAGACCAGATATGGTTAAATGGTCAAAGATGCACTTTTTTTCTAAAGAAATATATGTCATGAGAAACCGAAAAAAACGCTTGTCACAACAAAATAAAAACTTATTCAATCATGGTGAAAAGGTTTCCAACAAACTTAATAATGATCTGTTAGTGCAAATATATGTGCAACGACAAACAAAGGGTGTAAGACCAAGCAAGAGGGTGAGGTGATGAGGTGAGGTGACTCTAGAAAGTCCCCAATTTGCAAGTGCTAACACATGATAGGAGCATTTCTCAGTGCGGGGTGCCCATCACTGACCTCACCTCGCACTAGCTACCTTTCCATCGTCGTCTTAGCAGCACTCATCCACGATCCAGCTGCGTGCTACGACCCTTGCATCTTGCCTACCCCACCAGTAGTACTAGTAGTACGACACTACACTCCTCTTCTTATTAATTAGTTAGCAATTCAACCAGCTCTCTTTTGTATATGTATGTATGTGTATCTATATATAATAACCATGCAGTGTGGCCAGTACAGAGAGGATCTTGTATAAGTAAGCAAGTGTACTCATCAGCAAAGCATCCAGCAGCAATTCCAGCTAGCAGCAGCTAGTACTAGAATCTCTATAATCGTACACAAGTAGTGGAGGCATCTATCTGCAGTCCCTTTCTTGTTCAATTCAATTCCTCTCGATTGATACTTGATAGGTGCATCGAAGCTTGTTTTGTTGGGTGCCCTTTGTCTCTGTCTGCCGGCCATCCGCCACCTCTGCATATTAAGTTCAGCACCAAGCAGCTCGCAGATCGGTCGATCGACGACGGGGACAATTCGATCGATCGGAGGGAGGAGGACGAGCTGAGGACACCACGTACGCGCCGGAGGAGGAAGAGGAGGCCGACGATCTCGATCGATCATCATCAGTCGATGGCGACAGCGAGCATGTGCAGCATCATCAAGAACAAGCAGAGCAAGAAGCAGGATGGTGGTGAGCGTAGTAGTAGTAGGGGCGGCGGCGGCGGCGGCAACGGTCCGCCGGCGACGATGAGGAAGGGCCCGTGGACAGAGGAGGAAGACGCCCAGCTGGTATGGTTCGTCCGCTTGTTTGGTGAACGCCGGTGGGATTTCTTAGCAAAGGTCTCAGGTTTGCGCGGTGGCGGGTGCATCCTCAAGCATGCATACATATATATATATATATATGCATGCTTGGGGAATGATGAAAAATGGCGATGGGTGTTAATTAACCAGTTTCTTTCCTTGTTTCTCTCCCTCCTCCTTCTCTGTGCATGCGCATGTGTCGGCGTACTTATGCAGGTCTGAGGCGCACCGGCAAGAGCTGCCGTCTACGGTGGGTGAACTACCTCCATCCGGGGCTCCGGCGTGGCCGCATCACCGCCGACGAGGAGCGTCTGATCCTGCAACTCCACGCGCAGTGGGGCAGCCGGTGGTCGCGCATCGCCAGGAGCCTCCCGGGCGCACCGACAACGAGATCAAGAACTTCTGGAGGACGCGTACCAGGAAGCAGAAGGCGGCGGCGCAGCAGAACAGCCGGAGCAGCAAGACGGCGTCGGCGTCGGCGTTCTCAGGGTCGGCGTCGTCGTCCGTGACTGCCACCACGTCCAGCTGCTCTGGCTCCCCGAGTCCGAGCAGCGGTGCCGGCTGTGTCACGGCCACGTCATCGTCCGCCGTGACCGAGTCAGCGCTGCGGCAAAGCAGCGGCGGCAGCGACAACTACGACGAGGACGCCGACCTTGACGAGGCGTCCACCACAACTACCACGGCAAGCCAGCATCAGTATCATCAACAACACCACCACCAGCAGCAGGAGTGCTACGCCTCTGACCAGTTCTTCTGGAACGACATCGCGGCGGCGGAGGCAGCGAGCTACATGTTCATCGACGGGTTGGCAGGAGCCGGTCCTGGCCATCCCGCCGCCGCCACGGCGGGCGTGGAGCCGCCTTCGTCGCCGGCGTGGGAGTACTGCTCGGATTACTCGCTCTGGAGGATCGACGACGACGAGTACTACAAGAAGATGCTCGACTCCTCCTGATTCACGACTCACGAGCCATCTGCATAAATGCATATGCATATCGATCATTAGCTTATTTGTTTCTGCTGTTTAGTCTTGCAGCTATGAGTTCTTCAAAGGTTAAGCTTTAATTTCATTGCATCTGTTTGTATGTTATATAAAAGTACATATGTATTTGCATCTGCATACTGTAACTATATAGCATATATATGTTTGATACTACTCTCTCCATAGTATTGTATCGTATCAGGAGTCAGGATATACATGTAGATCATGATTGTCTTGTGATGAAGAATCAGATCAGACTTGACAACAATTGTAGGGTCCTGCTACTGCTATATATTTATATTTGTTATATTCATGTAATAAGATTATAAGTGTGTGATGATGAGATTGTATATGAGATCAACAAGTACATTCTTCAGTTGTTTCTGAGCAACTACTATGTTTGTCCTGAATCTCTTTGAGTCTTGATGCTTGTGAAACCTCTCTACTTATTTCGGAGCTAGCCTGCATATATAGCCTAAAAATAAATGGTGATCTGAAATTGAATTTTACATCTTGCGAAACTGTGAATGAATTCACTAAGATAATCATATATAGTTTTTTCTTTGTTTATGACTCGCAGCTCTTTTCCTATACTTGCAATTTCCTCCCGTTTTCTCCCTGTTTTTATTTATTTTGTCGAAAGGGTACATTAGTCATTTTACTCGTTCCCCAATCAACCCCGACCCCATCCCGAGCCCGTTCAGGCCCGACGCCATCGCCCCCGTCCGCTCCAGGCTCCTCGTCCTCCCGTACCCGCACCCCTCCCCGAGGCAAATCCGCCGACGCCGCCGCCCTCGCCATCGCCGTCGACCCGTCCTCACCTCCAGACCGACCCCGACCCCGGCCCCAGCCCCGCTTCCATCGCCGTCGACGTGCCCTAAATCCGCCGCCGCCGGGCTCATCTCCTGCGCCGAGCTCGCACAAGGCGGCGCCCGCCTGCCCCGGCGCAGCCCCGCCCTCGTTGTCGACGTGCCGCGGGGCCTCCTGCCCTCTTCCCACGCCGATTCCGTGCCCCCGCCGACGAAGAAGGAGAAGCGGGAGAAGGATAAGGGGAAGGGAAAGGAGGTCAAGGCGACCAGGCGGCCGGCCGGGGCCAGCGCGGAGACGCCCATCCTAGCGGTGCCGGTGGTGGCCGTGCCTTGCTTCATCACGCCTCCAGGGTTTGCGGTAAGTCTGCCAATCCTCTCTCTCTCTCTCTCTCTGATCCCTGGATGTAGCCACGCATTTCTGAGTTGATTCACTCCTGAAGAAAGTGAGAATTTCATACCCTAGTCAGCCGACCATAGCTGATGCTAAATTGTTTTTGGGGGTGGAACTAGGTTTAACTGAAGCATATGCTAGGAAGTAGAATCCTTTGAAATGAAACTCGATTAGACTATTAATGATGTAGTGTGAACTTGTTTAATAATCAGCCATAGAAAAAAGGAGGATAAATTGTCTTTGCTTGTATCTTGTTCCTACATTGTGCATTAGTGGATGGGAGGTTCCTTCCATTATCTAATTATTGGACAGATGCCCTACTTTGCTGTGGGTATCGCAGATTATAATGTTGAAGGATGGATATGGTTTGGCTGGAAATTGGATGGTATTTAATTGACTTGTTAGTGTGCATAACTTGTAGCTTGTATAAAGAGAAAGACAATTATAAATGAACCAGTGGATGATGTGGACTGCTAATGCTTCGTTGTGTAGCAAATTGCTTTACCTGGGCAGCTTCCCGTGGAGTCTTGTTTCTAGAGCATTGGCGCAATTGCTATATGATATACTAGTAATGTTTTACTGATGATCTGACTGGACTAGGACAACAGCTAGTTCAATTTTATATCCCACGGTGGCTTTTCGTTTCCCAGGGAAGGCATCATGATGTGATCTGTCTCTGGTCCTATAGTTGTAATTATGAAGAGACTGACTTGGATGTTGTACTGATGTGCCACTCCAGAGGACCCAAAGCATCATTTGTCGACCCCTTTCTTTGGATTTTTTTAAATTGACCCATGATTATTTACACTATAAACGTTGCATTAAGACTAGTATTGCTTATGCAATTGATTGTTGTTCATTAGTGCTAATGTGATGTTGGGGGGTGGGCTCGATCAGTAGCTCCATTAAGATGACACACATGACGGCTAGATATGCTGCAGGACTGTAGGATAACCACTCCTCAACTATCAGCAATGCATTATTAACTCAGGTCAAAATCTACTGAGTGGTCAAAATGGGTGAAGGAATGAAATGCTTATATGAGCACGACCACAGATTGTCCGACAAACATGTTATTATCATAGGTTGTTGGCATTATTATCGCAGTTTTTTCTAGACTAGATTTCTATCAACCAGCAACACTTTGTGTTAGTCAGGCTGCTGCTTTGCTTATATGAAGGATAAAAAATGACCTTTCTGAATATCCATAATCTGACCACATTAATCTCAGCCTCATATACTAACACTATTTGGATTCCTGGTTTGGTGACCTGTGGTAGGCTGAAATTACTGAACTTTAGCTTTTATTGTTTCCCTGTTCTGCCATTTGGCAATATGTCAGGGTTTTGAGCAGGGTGTACATCGCTGCTGACACCTCTCTGTACACTATCAGTAAATCAATCAATTGACCGTGTTTATTAATGTTAGTTTAAGTAGAAAATTTCACTGTAACTAGTTGATGGCTGTAGTCCCTTTGTTAGGTGACAATTTCTTGATTTTCTCTTAAGCTCTAAATTCTAGTTGTGTTGCTATGATTCAGGTAGATAAAAATGTCGGGTGATGATTCTTTGCGGGAGTACAGTGAAGATCCTGATTTCTTTTTCCAGTACAAGACCGATGGGAGAGGGCGCCTGACGGGACTGCTGTGGTGTGACTTCCAATGTCGGATGGATTATGGAGCATTTGGTGACGTCGTCGTATTTGACGGCACGTACAAAACCAATAAGTACAACCTGCCCCTGGTTCCTTATGTTGGGGTGAATCACCATAAAAGCACAGTTCTCTTTGCATGTGGAATTGTTTCTCACGAGGATATTGAGTCGGATGTGTGGTTGCTTAGGGCATTCTGTGATGCCATGAAGTTACAGGAGTTGAAGGAGAATCTGCAAAAGTTACCGGCGCTGCAAGTAGGAAAAGAGGACGACCCAACAAAAATCCTCGTACTACCTTACAGGAGGAATTCAGTAGCGAAGCTATCGCTAACCGAATTAATAAACTGAAAAAAAGGAAAATAGCAAAGTAACCATTATCAGTCTTCCTAGGTTCAAACACATGATCATTTGTAATTTGAGCTAACATACTCTCTCCGTTGTGATTTATAAGGCTTTTTAGTTTACTCAAACACATGGAATTCGACTTATTTGTATTTCTACACGTGCGCCCTGCAGGTGCTAGCTACCTTTTTCTATCTCTGTACATGCGCCACTTATTTTTGCACATGCAATTGCGCTATACGTGCTCGCGTCAACGAACGCTGACGAAAATAGCAGTCCATGCAACGAACGAAAATCTCCCCGCGGCCAACCCAGCACGGACAAAAATACGAAAAAAAATCCCGCGGCCAACGCGCCAAGTGAAAAATGACACAAAAATCCCAACAAATAGCAAAAATTACAACAAGGTGAGGAATCAAACTAGCAACCTACCTCATTGTGTGCCTCAAGACAAGGCTGCTAGAACCAATAGGACTAGATAACATTTGTTGTTAAAGTGCACCCTTCTCCGTATTTATTAGGGAAAATATGAAAAAAACTACCTCCAATTAATGACTTCGCAGTACACACATTCATGTCCTGAATGACCTCGACCCCTAACCGAATAGGAGTATAGTCATGTGAGAACGCGGTGATACACATCCTTCACAACCAATGAAGATGTCTCACATAGAAGCGATGTGAGTCGGTGAGAGAGGTTAATGGTTGAGATGGATCCATAGTGTCACTTTGTCCAAATCATTTGAAAAATTAATGACATCGTAATGGCGACAAACTATGATGTTGTGTGCAATTATACAATTTTCTGAACATTTTTACTTATTATTGTGATTATTTTATGGTAAATTGAAGAAAAATGAAAAAAAAAACCTTAAGCTAGGTACAAAAATCTAAAAACTTGTATGGACCACTCATTTTGGTGTACGATCATGACATAAAATTTTCAAATGATTTAGAGAATATGGTGATACACATCCTTCACAACCATGAAGATATCGACATAGAAGCGATGTGAGTTAGTGAGAGGGTTCATGGTTTGTGATGGATCCATGGTGTCACTTTTTTTCCAAATCATTTGAAAAATTAATGACATGGTAATGGCGACAAACTATGATGTTGTGTGCAATTATACAATTTTCTGAACATTTTTACTTATTATTGTGATTATTTTATGGTAAATTGAAAAAAAAAATGAAAAGAAAAACTTATGCTAGGTACAAAAATCTAAAAACTTGTATGGACCACTCATTTTTGGTGTACGATCATGACATAAAATTTCAAATGATTTAGAGAATGTGGTGATACACATCCTTCACAACCATGAAGATGTCTCACATGTAGTCATGGTGTAAGTGAGAGATGTTCATCGGCTGTGATGAATGCATAGTTGCACATAGTTCAAATCCTTTAAAATCTTAATGACATGGTTGTACCCATATATTTAAATTAAAACAAAGGTTAAAATGGCAAAAAAATAAATTAATAAAGAGAAAAGGAAAAATAAACAAATAACCAAAAAATCTTGTGAAAACAACAAAAATAGGTTATTTTTGGGGATCGAACCAAGACATGAGGTTTATGCTACATGGGCTTTACCATTCTTATTCTTGACTTCAATTCGTTTATTGTCAACGCTGTGACTTACTTAGTCTCAAAAGTAAAAATCAAGGGACCGGTGATCCTATTTTTTTCGGAGGAGGACCGGTGATCCTAATTTTCGGGAGGAGGAAAATTACGGGGAACCGTTTTCTCCTAAACTTACTCGCGATCGCGGCAGGTTCCCTCATCCCGAAATTTTCTTGCCGAAGCGGCCGGTTTCCCTCCATCCCGAAATTTTTGCCGTGACTAAGTTTCTTTGGCGAATTTTTTTGCCGTGACCAGGATCACGAAATTTTTTCCCGCCAGCGCTTTCCACAAAATTAGAAGCCGCCACGCGCCGGACTCTATATAGGATCACGTAGTTTTCAGCTGCCAATCGCCATCCGTGACTATAGGATCGTAGTTTCCTTCTTCTCCCATAGCTAGTATAAAACTGGGTTCTTGACTGACAGTGCTTATCAGGTATGCTGTACTTGGCAAGAAAGAAGGGAGTGAGTGAGTATGTTCGAGTAATCATCATGGTTAGCTTCGATTCAGAAACTAATGCAACACTGAAATCCTACAGCACTCAGCTTGTGAAAGGGAAATTTGGAAATGCCTGAGTACTCATCAATAATTGTGTACATAGAGATAACACAAGTACACGACAACTGATAGTAGCGAACCATTATGACTCCTTATCTGTGCAACCAGCTTGCCCTTTAGGCGTCAAACCAATAGAGAATTCAGATTCATTCATCAAGGAATAGTCGGATTACAATCATCAACTACCAGGCTGCATACAGAAGCTGTAGTCGAGTGCCACACACCCAGCCTAGAGCTACCTAAACCTGATTGGCAAACATATATCTCACAGCACCTAAGAGTCAAACCAACTCAAAATTCACAAGTCCGACAGCTAATATCCTAACACTCCTGCACCTCTCGCTGTCCAGGTCGCTGTCCCTTGCTCGCATTCAGTTAAGTATGTGATTCATCATGGTTCTTCCTCCCTTGGTCATCGAAAACTTTCTCCAGGGTCATGTCCTGGAGCGCCACCAGGGTCGTCTCCAGCATGTCGAGGCCGGACTGATTCGCGAACGTCAACACTGGCAAGGCCTGCATAGAAATATAATGTTGAGCTGGAGTTTCAGACATAAGTATCCCAGATTCACTCCACGAGCAGCAGCGTTTTGACTTGTTATTATCTCAAATTCAGAGACTAGTTTCACTCCACAATTAGCAGGGTAATGCAATAGGGCAAACCTTTAACGAGCAGCAGAGTATAGCACTAGCATGATGCCAAAGGGTTTTTTTAGCACTGCTTCACAGTCGTTACTGTCTGCAGGTTTGATAAAGCTCAGCCCCAAAATGAAATCTGCACGAGCAAGCAGCATCAGCACAAATCCAAGTATTTGGAACGCAAACTAGCTATCACAGACCACGTACCTGTAACTCTGGAGAGTTCTTAAGTTGTCCAGATACAACATTTTGCTTCAGTTCTCAAGAACATTGCTCTGTGAAGCTGGCAGAGAAAACATGTTACTTCACCACATAAACTGAAAAGGTTTGGTGGCTATATAGCATGACTTACCAACCAGAGTGCATGGGAATGTAAGTACTAGTGATTGGCTGTTTGTTTGGTTCTCATGCAAACCTATTGCTGACTGAACCTAGTGCGACGATACGTTGGTCAAGGCACTATGATCATTATTCAGTAGTCCTTGTAGGAATATCCAAATATGGATAGATTTTCAAATATTGCTAGGAACTACAAAAACCCCTTTTGCATGAGGGGTGGGTGACAGAGACGGACTTTTGAGTTACGCTATGGCATATACAATACAGGATATATACAACTTACCTGACTGGAAGCACAGTTAACAAGAATACTAATTCATAGGCCTACTGTATTATTCATACTCCATATATAGGACAAAGCAGGTTATTTCAGGTACAGGTAACAGACCTTATGCTGCATGTCTTGGTTAGGCACTTGCAACCTACGTGCATTGCCTATTCCTGGGTGAGGAATATCACCATCCCCACCAATCTCATTAGATGTGTCAACAATCATCACCCGCTTCTTATAGTCATCAGCTAACATACGGGCAATTTCTCTGCAAGACAAGACAACGACATGATGCTAAAATGTGGCAGATACTGGTAATCTGGTGTCACATAAAACATCTGTGATCACATTGCTGGTGTATATTTCTCAACCACGCAACCACTCAATCAACATCGAAATCCAGTTTGGCAGCTCAACCCTACCGTATGACAGTAGTCTTCTTCCCCACCCCAGGTGGGCCAATGAGCAGCAATGAGCCACCATCCTTAACCAAATCCTGAAGCAAATTGGCGCTCCCGGGCACTGCGCACCCAACACGGCGAGGGCAGCGCCGGTGGCCACAATTCAGTTTAGCTTGTCTTTGCAAGAATTTCAGCAGGTACGAGAAGGCAGACAGCAATGGCATACCGGTGGGCCGTGGGTACACCACGGGGTCGAGTATCTTGGCGCCGGGCTCCCGCTGATAGCTGAGGAAGAGGCAGTGCGGCGTGATCTTCCCTGGTACGCGCGGCCCGAACACGATGCTTTGCGCCTTGAGTCCGGACACGTCGAACACCTATGCTCTCGAGGCGGCCGGACCAGGGGACACGGGCGAGCACGACGGCACAAAGCTCTTCTTGACGGCGAGCGCCTGGAACATGGCCACGGCCTTGGTCGCGTTCAGGACGCCGCCGCCGCGCTCGCTCACCGCGGCCACCCACCCGTCGCCGTCGGGGACCCGGAACGCGCCACCCAACCACCACGCCAGGTCCGCGCGAGTCCTCCTCGGTGCCGGCACTCTTGATGGCGGCGAGCAGCCAGGCGTTGCTTCGGGGGCCTCCCCGGCCCTTCCACGCCGGCGGCGCGCCCCTCCACAACCACCACGTCCATAGGGCGGCACGGCCATGGGGGCGAAGAGGGCGAACACGGTGGCGGCGCACCCTTCCCCAGCACCTCCACGGCGGCGTCGCGGCCCGGCCCTTCACAGCACCTCCACGGCGGCGGCGGCCGGATCCCGTCCCCGGCGACCGGATCCAGGGGCGGCGGCCACCGGATGCAGGCGCCCAACCTCCCCCCCCCCCCACGGCGACGGCTGTGACGTGAGGAACCCTAGGAATTTTGAAAAAAAAAGTTAATAAGAACACACATTATCTAACTATAGTTAATGAATCATGATGTCAAAACTATACTACATAAAATGTATTTATGAAGTTACCGTTTTACCCTTCATCAAAATGAAAAACTCCAAGAATGCAATTACCGTCTCGTCTTAATCTCCACATTTGCGGAGGAAACGGGAGGAAAACTTTTCCCCATAGCCCACCGACCATAGACACATCATTTTCCTCCCGTTTCCTTCACCTCATTTCCTCTTGTTTCCTCATGCCTTCGTTATCGTCGGATCGATGGCTCTCGATCGATGAGAGCCATCCAATTTTTCTCCAATTATTGTAAAAATACTGATGTAAATAAATGGTGGAAGGAAAATACTGCATATATATATTAGCACCAATATACTGATGAGTTACTGACCGGACAATTTCATCACCAAATAATTAAACACGAAGCTAATAAGGGCATGTTCGAAGCATCCTTGAATTATTATCAGATACAATAATCCATAGATATGATCAAACATCGATCCTAGATTATGGGTTTGATTAAAACGTAGTCCTAAGTCCTAACAAGAGACTATAGGTGTGTGAGTGTGACACATAATCTAGTATCTATATAAAATCTAGGATAAAAAACCTAGATTATTACATTCCTTTTCACAACTCGGATTCTAATCATTCAAAGATGATGCAAACATGCCCTTTAGTTGTGACTCAGGTAACCTTGCCTGCTGCTGTGTGTACAACCTGAGGCACCCGATTTCGTGTGCCACAGGTGTGCAAATGAATGTGTGAATTCTAGGTTGTCTAGCAGACATAAACCAAATAGGCTATAAGACTGTGCTTGTTTGGTTCGTGGTATGGCATGGAGATGCTTGCCCACATGCAGGTCAATTCAAGCTGCCTGCCCCAGGCACCGTACCTTGATCAGGATCAAAAGCAAATAGACACTAAGTGAGCTGGCTCTCTAAGCTAGGTTTTGCAAATAATAATGTAGAATTTACATCTAACTTTCATACTCCAAGTTCTTGTTTCTCAAGAAAACATTCCTATATACTCTCTCCATCCCAAGTTGTAAGTCATTCTAAAAAGTTTGGAGAGTCAAAAATTAAGTTTGACCAATTATTTATATGACAAGATAATAAAACATTCATGATGACAACTATTTGATTGCTATAAGTATTTACAATTTTTCTCTATAATTTTTGTCAAACTTAGGTGGTGTTTGGTTCTAGGGACTTTTTTATGTTGATACTAAAAGTCTCTAAAAAAAGTCCTAAAAAACCAAACATGTGGACCTTTTTTTTTTTTTTTTACTTTTTTCTCCCTGAGGACTTTTTCTAAAGGTTCTAGGACTAATTTACCAAACAGTGTCTTAAGATATTTTGACTCTCCAAAATTAACTTACAATTTGACATGGAAGAGGTAATATATAGCAGGGCAAACAGTGAGAGTGCAATGTGCATGCATGGGAATCTAATTATGTGTCTAAACTGATGCCATGGAATAGGAATGAATATGATGGAAGGAACAAGACCCCCGTTGCATTGCAGCATCGTCAAAATAAACCATCCATTTCCATTCCAAGCTACGGCCACTTGGCCATTGGCCGGAGACAGCTTACTTTTTTCTGACAAATCGTATGTCCCATGGCCCGATGCCATCGTACGTACGTGCAGGTCCCAATCCCACCCTTTTCCGTGCAATCGATCGCATCCACCGTGCACCTTTCCATATCCCAAATAGTACTTGCCAATTGCCATTTGATCGACAAACAAGCCAACGACGGCGCTTCTTCAGTCTTATATAGAATATATATATATATAGTACATCATATATGACTTCTAAAAATTGTACTAAAATATAAGACATTAATTCTATATGGTGCTTATTATTCTCATATTTGACAAAGTTTGTTAAAAAAAAACCATAATTTAAGAAGAAAAAAACTTTTTAATTGGATTTAACCCATGGCTGCATGCACATTTGAGTTGAGTTTTCATTTTAATTGTCTTAATTTTTTGAATGTGTTATATTCCCAGAATAACAAATAAGCGCTAATAGCGGCAAATAAGCGCACTAATAGCGGCGAGAAGACATTGTCGCGACGCCGTTTAAGCGCGCTATAAGCGCCAAATAGCGCGCTAATAGCGCCGCTATAGCGTTTTCGACGCCCAAACGCTAAATTCCTTAGCGCGCTTTTTTAAACAGGGGGGTTATATTATATGACTGAGGGACTGGTCAACTAAAGCAAACCACACAATATAGGTACTGCATGAGTTTTCTATGTTTCAAAGGCCCACATGTCGACCTCATGTGTAGGTAAGTAGTGTTACAAGTTGGAGCACTATATGGCAAGTAGAATATAGGAAAAACAAAGGAAGAATGGAATGCCGACATGTATGTGTGTTACCTGGTTTTTTTTTTTTTTAAAAAAATTTTTGTCATCCCACCACCTAATCGTAAGTAACCTAGCATTATCGTTGTGCTTTCCTTTTACATCCACTAAAACCTTTATTTTCAAACACAATCCATTTTGTAAGAGTTCATTAGCTCATGGCGAGGTACTAGCCAAGATTTATTATAACAGGCGGTCTTGTTTCATCCTTGGCACATGATTTGTGAAAAAAAAACATGACCATAAAACTTGGTTGTTCCGGTCCTTTTAAGTTTTAGATTTGAGACTAGTATATAGGAGCAAGTTTTATGCTTGTAGACTTTGTAGTATATTCAGCCTGCTAGTGGGTTGAAAACCAAACCTTACCCACCCCAATCCATACTGCTTTTAACAAAAAAAAAAAAAAACTAGCCCAATCCGATCTATGGTCTCCAGAAACCAAACTATGGTTTCAATTCGTACTGTAGCAACTTAATTAGCAGAGCAAAGCAGACAAACTGTGATTCCAGCCCATGGTTTCAACCCAGTTTCAACCCAATTTCAACTCTATCTTCCACCCCTTTATCCTTTTCCTAGGTAGAGACAGAACACAAACTCCGCTGAATCACATGTGTGCTGGATGACCGAGGAGCTCGAGCGCCAGACCACGTCGACCTTCGTGTTGCGCCGCCCGGGCGGCGTGCGGGGCGCCATCACCGCGAACCCGGCGAACGTGGAGCACTTCCTGCGCACCAACTTCGACCGCTACCCCAAAGGGGCCCTGGTTCTCGTCGCTGCTGCACGACTTCCTCGGCCGGGGCATCTTCAACGCCGACGGCGAGGCCTGGCGTGCGCAGCGGAAGGTCGCTAGCGACGAGTTCAACACGCGCTCGCTCCACGCCTTCGAGGCGCGCTGCGTGCACGCCGAGCTGCACGGACGCCTCCTCCCGCTGCTCCGGCGCACTGCGGCGTCTGGGTCCGGCGATCGGCGGCGGAGAAGCTTGGAGCGATGGAGAGACAGAGACCTAATTAGAACCCAATTGAAAACCGTGGGCTAGTTCATACTAGGAACCTAATTGGAACCATGGGCCAGAAACACAACCAAACCAAACTATTCCAACCGTAAAACCAACCCAGACCAAACCATATTCTCAAGTCAGCCCATATACACCAAACCTATACAGCCCAAGAGTAAATCCAATCTGAAAAACCCAATTCAACCCAAACCATTGGCAGGCTGATAGTATATAGATTTGAGATCGTATCATAGACATCAACTTATCACCTTTTCTCCCTATTAACTTCATTGAGAAATGCCTCTATATGTCTCTAAATTAGCCATGAGAAATCCTACCTCGTTGCCAATAATTTGATTATCGCAACAATGATGCTCTACTATGAAACAAGGACCTTGTTGATAGTGACACAAATGAAAGAGAATTGGTCATGGTTGTGCCTAAGCATTTTAAGCCAAGCTCATCTATGTCCCTAAAGCCCGTAGCCCATGCTAAAAGTAGGCTCGCTCGAAATTTTGCACATGCTTAAGCTAGGCTAGTAGGCTCGAAACAGATTGGGCTCCAGCCCAAAGCACATTTTTCCCAAATGCTCTATATTCTGCTTTCATGCGCTGTTTTTTTCTTACTTGTCACTGATTGGTTGTGAGTCTCTCTCAACGATATTGTCCTAGTTGTGGTCATTTTCGTTGGTCTCGCTGATGGTAGTCTCTCCTTCTCCCTTGATCTTATTCGATTAAGGCTTTTATATTTTCGTTGGTTTCAATATATACGTGTGTAGATAATGTTAGTTTGTTTTGAATCAGGGGATCAAGCGATGGATTTTATGGCCGTTTAGAGTAAAAAATGAACCGATTGGACGACATGGGAAAATCAACGTTCTGAAATGTCATATAACAAAAGGATGTAATTTCCAGTGGTATATAAGAAATTTTCTTCAACTAAATTTGCAAGGACGAGTTTGATGACTATGACTATTTGTTGAACTACTAAAGTAGGTATAAGTGCACAAAAAACACATAATAAAATGAATCATAGGCAATAGTGAGCTTTGATTGAGTGGTACATTATTTTTTTGAGCTTATGTTAGAAGCGAGACATTTTGGAGTTCAAAAAGAATACTATAAAACATAGCATTTTTTAAGGATAATAATAAATAAGGTCGAGTGTACACTAGTCCGTAACAGTGACCGTTGGATTGAAATACAAAGGAAAAAAAAAAGCAAAAATCTCAAACCAAACCACTCCTCCCGAGCCCCGAGCCCCGTCACCGCCGCCGCCGCCGCTGCTTCCACCCGATCCCGCTGCCCCACCTGCCGCCGCATCTCCTCCTCGGTGCCGTTACAGCTGCCGGTACTCCCGGAAGCTACAGGAACCAGCTTTCCTTTCTCTGATCCTCGCGGAGCGGCTTGCCCCATCTCCCACCGAGAAACCCTAACTCTCCGGCGGAGGGGCGGCGAGGCCATGAGGGGCAAGAAGCCGGGAACGGAGCTGAAGCTGGCCGTGCCGGCGCAGGAGACCCCCGTCGACAAGTTCCTGTTGGTTTCCTTGTTTCCTTAGCCTAAAAATAGCATCTTTTTATTTATTCCCTCTTTAATTTTCTCCTCTTTTGATTTGAGTGACTGCCTTATGGTTTGATTTGCAAGTATACTAGTACAATCTAGTTCCCGATCATGCAGAATTTTGTGTTCCCCTTGATTTGATCATGGGTTCAAATTTAGAATTTGGGAGTTATTGAGCAGCTGTCTGAATTGATGTCTTCTATCGCTGGCTGGTCCCATTTTAGGACGGCGAGTGGTACATTCAAGGATGGTGAACTACGTCTTAATCAAAGAGGTTTGCGGCTTATCTCAGAGGAAAATGGAGATGAAAATGTGAGTCCCGGATTGGCATCTACTCCTTTTCCTGTTTGTTGATTAGTCCGACTGTACTCTTGTGGACTGTACCTTATTTTCGCATTGATGATTTGTATAGAAGCACGTGTGTCATTGGTAAACCTCGTAATTACTTTTGAATTTCCTTTTTAAGGGAATGCATTGTACCTATGCAACTCATGCAAGGAACCTTTATCTTTCAAAATATTGTTTTTCCATTTCTGGTAAACCTTGAAGAACAAATGTGGAATAGACATGCATATAATTTATACTCTGGACACTGTTACTTGTTCCTGATTATTGGGTGCCACTGTAAGAACTAAGAAGCTTTTCCAGTCAGTGGGAATAGCATACTTTTTCACTTTCCCCAAATGGTGTGTCATATTTAACTTACACTCCTATAGGACTATCTTGATCACCAGTTTGCATTAGTGTTTGCTAGTATTTTGTTAATGGTCAAGTAGTTTCTGAACTTGCATTGTACCTTTTCTCAGCAATCAACAAACCTGAAGGTGGAGGATGTGCAGTTATCAATGGATGATCTTGAGATGATTCAAGTCATTGGCAAAGGAAGTGGTGGTGTTGTCCAGCTAGTGCGGCACAAGTGGGTGGGGACATTATATGCTTTGAAGGTATTTTCCAGTGCAATGATTTCTTCGGTGCACACCACAATCACTATTGCAATGAAATTGAAAACTATGTATTTTGCCTACCATGTATATGTACTTTATTTTTTTTGGCATGGAAATCAATTTTACCATTTTAGATGTGACATGGGACCTTTATGTTTCAACTTATCCAAATAATTTTACTGCTTGTTCTGTCTTGTAAACACTTGGAACCTAATGATTTGATTTGTTTTGTCAACTTTGTAACAGTATGCTGGCATGGCAGCATTAATTTTGGTACACAAAGATGTGTTCTAGTAAAATAAGATAAGATGGGGGCATGCTAAGTGAATGTCAAAGCGACATCTAGTAATAACTTATGTTTACATATGAATCACTGAAAAACTTCTAGTAGTTAATGAGTACTGATGATAATTGACGATACGTCATCAGGTAATGTATTTAGGTCAACAAAAAATTAAGAACTGTCCCTGGTGATAGTGGTTCTGTGGCATTTCACCCATGAGACTAATCAGTTTATTAATCAGTATTGCAATTCCTTCTGCAGGGTATTCAAATGAATATTCAGGAAGCAGTGCGCAAACAAATAGTACAAGAGCTCAAAATAAATCAAGCAGCACAGTGCCCACATATAGTTATGTGCCATCAATCTTTTTACCACAATGGTGTCATATATCTTGTTCTTGAGTACATGGATCGCGGATCTCTTGCAGACATCATTAAGCAAGTGAAGACTATTCTTGAGCCATACCTTGCAGTACTTTGCAAGCAGGTTTGAATAAAATTGGCCTTTGTTTCTTTTGTAATTTATATATTTAGAATAAGCTGGAAGTCCTGTCATTAACATATGTTGAAACTTGAAACCACATTCTCACACCGCTAATGTCGAACAGTATTACGGTTGATTCAGGTTTTGGAGGGTTTGTTATATCTTCATCACGAAAGGCATGTGATTCACAGGGACATGAAGCCATCTAACTTGTTAGTCAACCGTAAGGGTGAAGTAAAGATTACTGATTTCGGGGTAAGTGCAGTGCTAGCAAGTTCGATGGGTCAGCGGGATACATTTGTTGGAACCTACAACTATATGGCGGTATGTTGAATATGTTATTTGTTTCGTGTGATTGCTATTTTTTCTTTTATTGGTAATTGGAATGCTTAAAGCTGTGACAGTTTTGTTTTGATTCTTTCTTCAGCCTGAGAGGATTAGTGGAAGCTCTTATGACTACAAGAGTGACATATGGAGTTTGGGCTTAGTAATACTTGAGTGTGCCATTGGTCGATTCCCGTATATTCCTTCAGAAGGAGAAGGTTGGCTAAGCTTCTATGAACTACTGGAAGCAATAGTTGATCAGCCACCACCTTCTGCGCCTGAAGATCAGTTCTCTCCAGAATTCTGCTCATTTATCTCCTCTTGGTATGAAAAACACCCCAGTCAGTGCCTTCCTGTCTTCTATCATGCCCAGTTATTTTGAATCAAAACATCTTATTTGAATAGATCTTGCAATGTAACTATTGGGAACACACTGCAATCACGTAACTTAAGTTGCTTCACTCTGGAGCTGTAGTTGGTGGATTAAGCAAGGAAAATATAGGATTCACTGCTGTGAATACATTGTTTTTGTTACACTTCAATTGACACATACTCCTGCTCATTGGTTCGGTTGTTCTGGCTTAATTTTTATGCCATAATGTACAACATAAGCACACTGAAAATTATATCCTAACCTTTAACAAAGGTAGGTACTAGGTAGATTAGCCCTTCAGCCCTTGATACATGAAACTGCACTACTTTAGCTAAAATTTGAATTCTGGGTCATTGTACTGTGCCTGACCATTATGTATGAGGTCAAAAAATAATAGTTGATGGTGACCAGGCATTCCACTATTCACATGGTTTCTGGATGACTTTGGTTGTGAACTTCTGATCGAATATACCCTACAAAACTTTTGTTCTTGTAATACTGACTATATTTCCAGTTTTGCCCTGTGGTGTTAAATAGCATAGATGTCAAGAAAAATATCATTAGTGGTTCATCATCAGTGTATAGTCTTATATTTTGCTATATTATTTTGCAGCATACAAAAGGACCCAGCAGGACGGATGTCTGCTTCAGAACTCTTGGTCAGCATGCTTCTCCTAAATCAACTATTTGCTATTACTGTTGCACAATTCATTTGGGTGACTTGTGTTGAGTTGCTATTATGCTGTTGCAGAATCACCCTTTTATCAAGAAGTTTGAGGGTAAAGATCTAGACCTGCGAACTCTTGTGGAGAGCCTGGAACCTCCAATGAACATACCCGAGTAGCCTAGGTTCAATGATCCTTCTGCAATGTATTCAAGGTCGCTGTCGCGGCCTTTGATATCAGGACATATTTTTCCTCCACCCCGTCCTTGAGTGAGAAAAGCTGTGTGTATGTTCTTGACCATGCCGGAGAACTCTCCAATGCATCATTGTAAGTTTGTGACACCCAAGGCCCTTCTGTTGTGTTTCAGAATGCCTCTTGTGACTAGTATCCCTTGAAAAGGCAATTCTCGGTCACCGTGAATGGTTTGGAGACGGATTTGAATTGAGTACTTTTGTAACCATCAAATGGAGGGGGAAAAAACATGTAAAAGGGTGTTGAAAGGAAGGCAGAAAGTCACCGTATGTCTTGGCATCCTGATCCTGACGCCAGCATATGCATGATTTGCAGCTCTATTTTGGGTTGATCACTCAATAATTAGCTAGAGAACAGATCCCCTTATTCTTTTAATCCAAAAAGATGCAAGGATATGCTTACCAATTGCAACATGCTGATTAATAACCATAGCTTGTTTCAGCTGTTGGCATCACTCATCAGTGAATATGCTTAGTGATAAGCTAGATATCATCATTCAGTAATCGTCTAGAAGGTCTGAAAGAATCACATCAATGTTGTTTAAAGATAAGCCAAGGGCTATCAAGGATGGATGGATCTGATGATTTGGGGACTCATCAGTAGCTAAGCGATTAAGATTGTCTAGCGTCTGATCCTTTCGTTTCATTTCCTATCAGATACTGACATGCAGGGATTAGATCTTGTTACTTGCATAATTGTCAGTACTTATCAGTGCCTTTATATTGTGGAGACAGAGTCACGAATATATCCTGAATCGACACTGAATAGAGTGCCATATTTTGAATTATTCTTTATTGTTCCGTGTAGAAGTTTCTTGTCCCCTAATAGAAACATGTGTCCTCAATCTCTCCAGTTGATTTTCATAGTTGAAATATTGTTCATAGTTTTAAATTTTGATACTCAATAATTGTCCATGAATAATTCTGTATAGTAAATTAATTTAAGAAGGATGTAATAGCATCAATTTATCGTCGCAAAAAATTCCAAAGCGACACTACAATTCTTAGGCATTCAGAGTGTTTTCTATTACTCTCAACATCATACAATAATCATCACTACTTAATCCATTCCAAATTATAAGTCAATGAAATTCCAACACTCTGAATGCCTAGGGATTGTAGTGTCTTGTGACTACATCGATCGCCATCCAAAATCGACACTCATTTATGACTGGAATACTTGATGGAATCATTGACGGAGAATTATAATTACTTTGCAGAATGCTAGATAAATACGAGATAATATCGTAGATGTGATATATATGGCCTCTATCATGCGGGCGGCACTGACGAGCGTCACCACGCACCATTCCGCACTAGCTAGCTCACCTTCTCTCTGCCCAATCTCTTAGCCATCCATCGCCATATCCTCCACCATGCTTCCATTATACTATGCTCTCTCATCTCGATCGCCCTGTAGCCCAACTACCCAAGTAGTGGACCTCATATAAAGGGGAGGCCAGCTGAGCCAAAGGAATCAAGCAAGCTGCCTCTTCTTCTTGTACTTGCTATTCCTCTCGATCGATCGAGCAAGAAGCATCAAACAAAGCTTGATCGATCTTAATTTGGTTTCTGTCTGTCGCTGGACGGACGTGTAGCGATCGATCGACTACCATGTCGTCGTCGACCTTGCTGTGCAGCCCCCGCAGGAACAACAAGAAGCAGGACGGCGATGGCGAGCCGCAGATCATCATCAGCACGCCGTCGGCGGCGACGATGAGGAAGGGCCCGTGGACGGACGAGGAGGACGAGCAGCTGGTACGGTTCGTTCGCCTGTTCGGCGAACGCCGATGGGATTTCTTAGCAAAGGTGTCAGGTTTGCGCGGTGGCGGGTGCGTCGATCGATCTTCCTCTCCCTCAGCGATTGAGATTGAGGAGGAGGATCGGTCGACACAGTGAGATCTCCATCGAGCAGTGTCGTTAACCATTTGATCTCGATCTTGTGGATGGACGTGCATGCGTTGGTGGTGTACGTGCAGGTCTGCGGCGCACCGGCAAGAGCTGCCGTCTCCGGTGGGTGAACTACCTTCACCCGGGCCTCCGGCGAGGCCGCATCACCGCCGACGAGGAGCGACGCATCGTGGAGCTCCACGCGCAGTGGGGGCAGCAGGTGGTCCCGCATCGCCAGGAGCCTCCCGGGACGCACCGACAACGAGATCAAGAACTTCTGGAGGACGCGCACCAGGAAGATGGCGCTCCAGGACAGGAGGGCGGCTGCTGCCGGTGCCGGTGGTGCTACCGTGGCAGCAACGGTGGAGCCGGCGTCTTCATCGTCCTCGGTGACGACGACGACGTCGTCCGAGTGCCGGCTCGGATTGTCTTCGTCCCCACCAGCGGCGCGGTCACCACGACGTCGTCGTCGTCGGGCGATGACGACGTCGAGCTCGAGGAGGCGTCGACGGCCACCGCGGCGCCGGCGACCAAGCATGAGCTACAGCAACAGCAGCCGCAGGAGTCCATGGACCAGCTGTGGAACGAGATCGCGGCAGCCGATGCGGCGGCGATGAGCTACCTTGTCGGCGACGCCTGCTGGGGCGGAGCTGCTGGTCTTTATTACTATGGCGCTGCCGCGGAGCCGCCGCCGGCATCGCCGCCGTGGGAGTCCTGTGGCTCGGATTTTTTCGCTCTGGAGGATCGATGACCAAGAGTACTACAAGAAGATGCTCGACTCCTCCTGAGCTTCTGATCCGATCCATATCATCTACATACACGCTTAATTTGGTAGTACGTGTGAATTTGCTAGCTCATCCAAGCCAGGAACGAATTACTGAATGGTAGGGATGATAGATCATCTGTCTTATTAGTAAAATCTTATGAGTCTGTGATGAGCGAAGTAGAGATTATGCATGTGGTGAGATGAGAGCACTGTCTTGTGTATTACTATTAATGGTGGTTCAAACTAGTGTGATACTGTGATCGACTGAATATATATATAGATATGTAGTTTGCATTTGTCTGAATCGATCGATCATCAGTGTATCTCCAGATCCATACTTATAAATATGGTGTAGTGTAACATCTCTACTAAAAGATGGATGATATGAAATCTGTCGGTGTGTTTTACCATGTGCATTTGCAGGCTAAATGTTGCACCCTTCATCATGATTATTAGGTATATAGATAGATAGATAGGTTTGCTGAGCTGCTGACAAAAGAATCAGCTGAGAGCAAGCAGAATCATAATCAGTTACCAAAGACAGAGTATAAAAACTATACATAGATTAATTCTCTCTTCATTCATAGTAACACTGAAGCAACACAAAATTGAAGTGAAAATATTTATGTCATGCAAACAAGGAAAAGAAATTAATTAATAATTTACTATTGATCCACCAAAACTTCACGAAATTAAAGCTTGACTGAAATGGTATATATTCATCATTAGGAGCTAATTATATTAATAACGAAAGTGTTCTCTTCTCATCATGGAATTTCAGTTGTTGACCGCTCCTGAACACCAAGCTAGCTAAAAGGCAAAAAATGTTCCAGGCGTACGTGTGACGCGTGTCAATATATATGCAGATCAATTTGCAAAGAAAAATAAATAACAGAATCGTAGAGCACGCAAAATAGCCAGCTATAGTACAGAATCTGCACCAGTAAAATTGAAATTTATACAGATAGCTTAGCTAGGAGTAGAATCTGCACCAGGGAAATTGACATTTATACCAAAATTGTTCCATATTGATGCATCCATGCAGGCATGATTGGTTGGTTGCTGCATGGGAATCTAATAATGGGACCTTGCTGGCTCCCAGCATCTGTGATTAGAAACAACAGCGACCGGAGAGATGCTTCGAGAGATGGAAGGAGAGGGCCAGCAGGCAGCTGGAGGAGGAAGACGAAGATCGAGCAGCAGCCTTGCCGAGACCTAGCCTAGCGCCATTGTTGGTGCAAGTCCCTATCCAAGCTTTTTCCCCTTGCGTGGACTGTGCTGCCACCTTTCCATCCCTCCAATCGTGTCAGATTCCAAAAACCCCATCGCAAACTAACACTAGATTTGATACTAAATAGCAAGTGTATGTATGTGTGAGAGTGAACGATGGAGATTAGTGGGTGATCCACTGATCCACATCACCTGTACACGTGGGGCCATATCGTCGTGGACAATAAAAATGCTACACGGCATACACACCAGACAAAAAATAGTATCTAGGTAAAATTCCATTTAATTAGTTAATTTACGGCACATCAGCCTTTTTTTTTCCCTTTTGTTTCCCTTTTTTTTTTTGCTTTCCTTTCTAATAATATAGCACCACACCTCCTAAACTTTATACTTTTCACTATCAGCATATAAAAAAATTCTGATGGTGGGCCAGATATATCAGAGGAGAAACCGTGGCTGAGTATCGGGCGCATGACAAGCGGACACACGCTGGGCATGATCACCACGGCGGCCTGGTGCCAGCGTTCCAGGTGTTTAGTTTTTTTTTTTTTTTTTGAGATTAATTCCAGGAGTTTAGTTGAATAATCATTTCTAGTTTGTTAGGTCATTTGAGTATTTTTAGGAGTTTATTATTATTGCTTGTGTCGATAAAAGGCCTAAACATTTTATTAATCAAAGGTTAGCCGATTTGAGATTAATCTCTCTTACTCTCTGGCGCTCTCGCATTATCACTTTTGTTGCCCTAGCTCTCGGCGCCAAGCTTGACACCGCCACCTCGGTGCCGGGCTTTCAAGCCACGCCCGTCCACCTCCCACTCCTAACTCCTCAGGAGCAGACTAAGCCCCGACAGATGGCTAAAACCATCAGGAATTACTCAAATACATATACTGAATGCAACTCTAGATAGCAAACCATGATGAATTTGAAGACATGAGGCAATAATTAATCAAGAATTTGTTTACTTTAATCCTATCATTTCTTAAAATCGGATCAATATCCACCTTTGCTTGTGAGCTAATTCCTGTTTTTCACCAATTGGATTTGTCTTTATGAATCACTATAGGTTCAAACACATCATTGCTAGAATCAGACCCGACAAAGTGTGATTTGGTAGTGATGAGCTTCCCCATCTTCCTAAACCCAACAATGGTATGGAGATTGAATAGACACATGTGCATCATATCCAATGTCATCATGTGGACTAGGAGGATAAAGAGTTTGGTAAACTAACTTGTGTGACTACTACCAAACACCGCACATATACTAAAAACTGTAGTTTCCTACGCTTTGCCACACGTTAACCTTAGATAGCAACTGTAATTTAAGAGTTATTCTATCGCCTTTCCCTTAAAATTTCCTATAGAGGCGAATCAAATTATTGGATACTTTGGGATGGTTGCTATAGCAGGTCGAGGAAACTTCATCATATTTTATTATGTGGACCCACATTTGAGTGATGGATGGAGAGGAAAACAGATTAAGAAAAAAGGTTGCTTGATCCCCAGTATGTTCTAGGAATTGAGGGTAAGTTTTTAGGGGTTGAGAAAAAAAATTTAGGGAAAGGGAATTGAGAGAGATCTGTTGGAGTAAATTTTTCACCTCATTACCCTTTATGACATTTTTTAAGAAAAAGAGATGGATTCTCTCAATTTGGTGGAGTTGTTCTACTGACCTTATTTTAATAAACAAGGGTGAAGAGATCAAATGGACTTCTTAGAGAAAAAAAAAACTTCTTATATGACTTTCTGGGAATAAATTTAAATGGACTTCTTAGAAGAAAAAAAAACTTCTTATATGACTTTCTCCGTAAAACCCATGTTACAACCATAGTGGTTCATAAAGTTAAATTCATGTGTAAGTAACTAAGTAAGCAACATCTAAATGACACAACCATTTTCTAAGTATCTCGCTTATTATAATAAGGGGAGGACTCCTCAAAGGCATATGAGTGTTTTGAAGCCTATCAACAATTTTTTTTTTCAGCTCCAAATCCAGCAATATCAAGGTTTGAAATTTAGGATTTGGAGTTTGGGCACATCTCCAAGAGTTTTCTTAAACTCAGTCTCTAAATTCTCATTTGGAGAGCCATTTGCATAAAAAAACGTCGTCCTCTATGTCTTTCCAACTTGTAACATATTCTCAATATATTGTCCATACTTTGGAGAACCATCCCCGCTCTTCATCTTTAACTAGTGAGCAAACTGGAATATAATAAAGATGGCAACACTTTGAGATCTAATTGAAGGAAGCCGTTGAAATGCTTCGTTCTCTTTGGTATGGGGGCCTTGCACTACAAGAAGTTGAATAGAAGGTACCTAAAAAGGCCACAAGTGGCTTTTGTACATGAAGGGGGTTGGATGAATTGATTAAAAAGAATACCAAAATGGAATAGAAATCAACTAAAGCTGGTGATGATAAGGAAGCTAGGCTCTCTCTATCCAGGTTGCGCGCAAACAAACAAACAGTGTGCATGCTTCACCTTTTGGCCCAATCCCGATTAATAACCTAGCTACCTACATCCATGCCTACCTTTTGGCCCAATTCCCATTAACCTAGCATTATCTCATCGTAAAATATATATATATATTTACATCCACTACCGTGCAGAGCAGCCATTAGTTAGTGGTCTGTTCACCACACAACTAACCTTGTTTAGTGCTTGTGAGTGCATGGATGGATGCCTGCCGGTCCTCTTTGTAGGTAGTGTAGTGTGTTTAGTGTGGTATGGTTGCAGCAAGTATAGTAACACGAACAGGGACAGGCCCGGGATGCATGGTGATCTCATCACATCACATCCGTTAAATATTTGTTCCCCACTCACCACTTTCTTCTTGAATTCTCGACCGTTAGCTAGTTCACCTCTATTTTTCTTGTTTTTTATTTCCATATGAAAACAAAATTTGGCATTTTCTTTTCTTTCAGATGGCAACGGGTTCGATGGAGAGAAATCGATGTTAGTTCGTTGTTGAATGCACACAAGCAAGTATATACCATATTCCGATTCCTATTTACAAAAGATAGCTCTCTAAAAATCAAGAGTCTTCATAGGAGCTTTGTCCTCACTCGTGCACATCCAAGAATAACTTTCTGGTCGGTCACTCATCCCCAAATTGCTCTAAGCAAGCATGCTTAACTTTAGGGTTCTTTAGATTTGGGTTTTCGTAAAAGAAGTTACAACTTGTTAGTATGAATACTCTATCCATCTTATTAAGTCCTGGGTCGAAGTGTCACACACCACTAAACAATACTAGTTCACCAACCCGTGCTCTCTCCGGGGTCAAAATCTTATCAAGTAGACACTAACTAATAAGGAATACTTATATGAAATATCTTGTTCTTTTCATTAATATTGTAATATAATACCTATAATAGGTACTCTAGAGTCTATATTCAATTATTATAATCTATCAAATATTATATTGATTTAAATGTTTTTCTCATCCATATTCATATGTTTTTTTTTTGCGTAGCACACCTTGGGTGTGTATCTCCGGTAGTTATTTAGTTGAAACATTTGCTTAAACTATGATAGTTTTAGTAGCCATCTCTATTTTGAGGACATAAAGCTAAATTTTGATTATTTCTCTCAAATTTTAAGCTTATTAATTACTCATATGCAATAGCTATTATTTACAATGTTGAGTATAGTCAACCGATTTGATGGCAATTTTGTTTTAGTTTTTTATAAGAATTTAAGGATGTACTTTTTTATCTATGACCGGTTTTTGCAACAATTTGTATGATTAATCTTTTTAGCACCACATGTATTTAGTTGAAACATAAATAAACATAAACTATATAAACTCTTATTTCATCCATTTACATGATATCTTAAAAATCTATATTTTAGCATTTATCTTTTGACCTAGTTATTGTAATATTTTTTTTTTACATGTATTGATTTAAAATTTTAATGGTTGTTCTATCATTCATTCAAAAAATTTCATGTTCTATTCTAATGAAAAAATATTCTAGGTTCTAGTCTACCCTCTTAGTTTTGACAATGTCATAAATAGTTGTTTCAACATGCACCATGTCACCCATGATTTTTTGGTTATTATATTGTATTAATATTATTTTTTGAACAACTTTTTAAAAAAACTAAGTTATTAAATTCATGCTACAACATAATGTTTTGATCAAAATGTTTTAAAACTTTCTCTAGACAATGACTTACAAATTTTATCGTCAAAAGTATTAATATAACTTAAAGTGAGTTGTAAATATCATTATTATGAGGTTTGCTAAGGATATATTTACATGCTTGATAAGCCTATAAAAATAATTATTTATACTAATGGAAGTTTGAACTTACGGATGATTAATTATTATTCGCAATTGCTTATATTAGCATGTACATGTAGAGACTTTTGTTATTCTTTATAATGGTTGAGAGGTGGACAATTTAGGTACAAATTATATAGGTATAAATTATTTTACATTATTCACGTAATAAATGCCGTTATGCAGAATTTGAATGCAAATTTAAGCATCAAGATTATCTTTCATAACGATATAGATGGATAACTTATACAAAGCACTATTGGATTAGTTTTATTATCTTTTATAATGTGAATGCTTGAATTTTGCATATAGGCTTTGTTGCCGACTTTTACGGATCATGGACTCAATAGGAACCCAACAACATAGGTCAAACCCCTATGGGGTGCGTTCCTGGGCTGTTTTAGAAAACATAAAAATAGATAGGGGCTACCCTTCTGATGGTTAAAAATAATTATTATTTAGTTAATACAATAATTATAACTAATGCTAAATAAGGATTATATCAACATTTATTTTTGTGAACAAATCCAAGGACACTAAAATTTAAATCAAAATTATGACTAATGGTCAATAAATATCAAATCATGTAGGTCATAGAAGAGAAATTAAATTGTAATTATGGAATCTAGTAAGATGGCCATACCTTTTAGCTTACGGGTGGCTCGATCGAATGTCACACTGGACAGTTTTCTTGATGATGTGGGGCTAGTTTCTATATGGCGTCCATCCTAACTCTATGCATCCAGAGTTCCGACAATACCAACCAACATTCATGGAGTAAAGCAAGAATAGGGGAACATCAAATTAATTTTTCACCTACCGAGGGGCGATATGCACGCCTTCATCCTCCCCGGCTTCGGAACACCGTCTTTTGATCTCTCGCTTTGATGGCACAAACCATGTAATGATCTGGCTGGAGCTTCGGACATTGATAGATGAAGGAGGTGTTGATCATGAAGAAAGTTGTTGGACGCGTCGTCTGGGCTTGGCTGCGCCAGCTTGCTCATGCTGTAATTGGTGTTGCCGATAAATGCATTCGCTCCGGTCTTCCGTAAACCGACCCGAAGAGCTCTTATACTATTGATGAAGAGTTGAGGCATGGGGCTGGTGTCCCCCTCGGCACCGGCTTGTACATTTGTGGCGATCAAGGGGAGCCCTTTTGTGCATCAACGTCAGATGAGGCAGTCATTTCCTACTGCACCTATTCAAACAAAAAAACATTGTTATTATGTTAGTAAAAAAAACTTATACCGGATGCTCAATAAGGATTATTTCAAAATCTATTTATTTCAAGTAGTAATCTAAGAAAAAATCATTAAAGTCGTGACGTCGTAGGGAGACAATAGTGATCAAAATAAACAACATAAGCCTGTAGTAGTGTACGACACAACCTTGAGGCTAATAATGCAAATAAGTTTACATGTACACACCAAAATAATCAGCTCCAAATATTCATTCATGAAGAAGTGATCAAAATAAACAACGAGAAGCCCGTAGCCGTGGTAATGACACTACCTTGAGGCTAATAATGCAAACAAATTTACATGTACACACACCATAGTAATCAGCTCCAAATATTCATTCATGGTGCACTACCACCCTACGTAGACGCCACCATAAGCACCCTCAAACATTCATCATGTTGTCCATTCATCACCACAATATAACCTCGTTACCGCAAGACGACACAGTCTAACACCGGGAAGGCCTCCCGTCACTGAAAGCCGCAAGTAGTTCGACAAAAAAACTGGGAGTGGTAGAGCACAGACCTTGTGCCGGTACACGCTGGAGGCATCGAGCACCTCAACGTCGAAGGAGTTGGCTTCATCCTTGCTTGCTTGGCTAGCCGACCACGCAAATTAGCTATCTGTTGGCGCCGGCGGCGGGTGCCGCGTGAAGATGGTAGGGAAATACAGCGTCAAGCCATGCCTGGTGCTGCGTGAATCCATGGTGTCGCGCAACTCTCTTATTTTCTCCTCCGTGAGAACATGGTAAATATAATAAATTTATTTTGGAGGCACCTTGTGGCGGCGTCGTCTTAGTCCTCCTCTGTGAAAATGAAAATGATATATTTACTTTTTTTCTACAAACCTACTAATAAAGAAAGAAAATTTCTGTCAATCTGCCCTCTTTTCTGTCTGCCGTACGCGGCGAAAGGCTGCGCTGTACTCGGCCACGCGACCATCGTCGAGGCCAGTACGTGGTACGCCCGTCCGGGAAAAGATACAATCTGCATTGTACTCGGCCACGCGACCGTTGTACTCGGCCACGCGACCATCGTAGCCATGCCGGCGTCTCGAAAGGGTGCGAGAGGGTGGGGAGCGCCGGAGTCTTGGAGAGGGTGCCGGAGACTTGCGCGCAGCCGCGGACCTGCGTCGCGTCGCCCTCGAACGGCCGCATCACTGGCGCCCATGGCCATCTCGCGAGGCCGTGTCTCGGTGGGGCGCGGTTTCTTGAGGGCGGTGGTGTCGGCGAACGCGCACGCGGCAGAGGCGCCCGGGCCGGCCTAGCGCGACGGATCGCATGCAGTCGGAGCTTACCACTCTCTGGGAGGCCATCGCTTGCTCGGCCATGGCGGAGCTTGCCGGGAGTTGGGCACAACGGAGGCGCCGCGAGGTGATTGGACTCAGAGAGATGTGCTTGCTGCTCTACAGCGTGTGCGTCCTCTCCAGGGGCCGCGGCGTCGGCCGCAGGCTCGTCGCGCACGGCATCGTCGGCGTCGACAGCACCATGAGAAAGCAGGCCCCGAGCTCTCTCTCCCTCAAGAGGGGAGATAAGATTTCTATTTTTTTATTGGGTGGATGAGAATGGCCGTCTGTCCATTCATGAGGAGGAGATTCTTTTTTTTTTTTTTTTTATCCTAGCACCAACGGGTTTCCAGAGACCACGTACGACTGTGAGTCTGTGACTGCTGGCCTGCAGGTCTAAATTATAACTGTTCCTAGATTATTATAGAACCTAATAGGTATTATATTAGTTAATACATACATTGATCATTATGGTTATGGATGATGGATGGTTAACGTAGCACGCGCATGTGTTTGGTTGTTAGATATTGATTTTAGACATTTGAAAAATTATATTTTAATATCACTAAGCACATAAACCTATGGTTTCATGGCTCAAACAAAGATAAAGTTCTAAGAATTATTTATTTACTACATAATTTTTCATAGAATGAACCAACAAAATTAATATCAGGCATTGTGCTAATACATTTAACAATAAAGTTACAATAGTTTATTTATTTATTTTTACTTCCATCATTGCCCTTATGCCTCTTCTTTTCCTAATTATAACTTGCGACTTACCATCTGTGCGCATACGAGCTTCAACAAGGTGTGTCCATGACATATCCCAATAGATGATGTGATCATTAGAGAAATCTTCCAAGACCTAAATCGTTGGGTAACTACACAAGTATTACACTTTTAATTGTTATGTAGACATTGAATTAAATAATATAGTATTCACCCGTAGAACGTCACGGGCACTTTTTTTGCTAGTAATAATAAATGGCAAAGGTGGGTAATTTTTTATAGAAAATAAATTTAGACTACAATAGGTTTCTAATTACCGTAAGGCATTAGTTTTACTATTTTTTAATAATATAAGTTTTATAATGGCATTGGTGGGTAATTTATATGTATGTATAGGGTGTTATTTTTATGGTGTTTTTATAATGGCAAAAAGTGGGTAATTTTTTAGGAAATAAAAATAGATTGAATGGCTATTATTGTTGGAGGATTGTGGATTGATGGCGGATGTTTCGATTAATGTGAGAATTTCTAGTATTTATCTTTTTTTTTAGCGCTGGTGAGAATTAACGTGGAGCCTTCGTTGGAGCCTCCAATTAGTAATAGTAAGATCATTTAGTATCATTATATTAGTAAAAATTCCACAAAAATGACCAAAGAACTTGCACTTTTGTCAAAAAATTCTTCCAAGATTCCCTCGCATAAGGCACAGAAATAGTGCAAATTCTTCATTAAGTGCAACTAAGTATCATTGTAAGTCATTCCCGAAGTTATTATATATTTTATCATATAAAAGATATGCTACAAACAAATTGCACTTTGGGGGCGCCCAAACTTTCCAAATTAGATCCAGGAAGGATTACTGTACCTCTCCGACAAATTGAGCCATATATGCTGATTTCGTGGTGTACTGACCCGAGCTTTCTAGTGTCCAGACACTGGTGTCGTCCTCCATGCTATAAATGTTCTGAAATTACAATGTAAACAGAATAAACACTGAGAAATAACTGAGTATACGGTGTACCTTTGTCTCCAGCCTTTAGCCCTTTATGCATTCTTCAAAAAATTGATAGTTTCTTGGTAAAAGTTCTACAATAGATAGTATTTAGCATGCTCTACTTTCTACAAATTTAAAAAAGAAAACAATCTTAAGTCTGCTGAACGATGAAAAGACAAACGGTGAATAGGTCGACCAGATGAGTTCCTTTTTGCATGTGGTCGAAAAGTATATACGCAGTCTAGCAGATGTGGGGAACTCATCTGACAGATGTGGGAAAGGAAATCTATCCGATCTTGATCTATTGAGGTGAGAAAAAATGAAATATATCCACGGCAACAAAAATATATCTACAAACCCAATATCTTTGTAATTTGGAATAGATGATGCTGGAAAGGATAATTGCATTCAGAGTTGAGCTCTAACCGGAGTCATGACGCGGCATACGAACACGTTGAATAGACCGAACACTTGTTAATTGGTTGCTTGACTACTTGTCCTCGTCAGGTGGCCTGTGTATATGACAGAGTGACAGGTACTCATCCTCATCCACGGCCGGTGCATGTATACGGGCCAAATCCCTGAGCTCTTGTCGCACTCGACTTCCCTACATCCTCGTACGTGATGATGGAGGACGGTAGAGATTCAATTGCAGAATGTCAGCTTGTCGATAAATGGATGATCAGGAACAAAATATATAGAATATCAAGCAACAAACAGATCAATTACAAACTAAAAAGGAAGATCAGGCAACAGACCCCAGATGGACAACAACTTCTGCATGGAAACTAAACCCACACACCAATGGTTGCGTTCTGGCTTGGTTTCCCCTGAAACAGACGCCGTCGGCCGGGCGCCGCCACCTGCCAAGGTTTGGTTCTGGGTGTCTAAGCCTTATCTGGTGAAGGGGCTGCAGGATGCCCACCAGGAGGTTGAAGGGGCACGCCGCTGCGCCTGTTGGCTCATCAATCTCCCTCGGCCGCCAGAAACCCATGAGGAGGCTGAAGGAAGCACGCCGCTGGCCCTGTTGGATGGTGGAATTAGATCGATTGTTTTATTTGGGTATTTAGATCGATTCTTTTTTATTAGGTGTTTATTTCACAATAGATCCGATGGCTATCGTTGTTAGAGTCGGTTTGGATTGATGGCCGATGTTTCTGATTATTGTGAGAATTTCTAGGATTTTTCTTTTTTCTTAGCGCGTCCCGTGAGATTTAACGTGGAGCCTCCGTTGGAGCCTCCAATTAGTAATAGTAAGATATATAATTTTTGAACAAAACCACTAAATAATGTATTGTAAAAATAAATAAGCTAGTAAACAAGTCTTACTGCTGATATTATACATGCATGTGTACGAAGACTAAAAAATAGCAAAAATGTGAGCACATTACATAATACCCGGCCGGGTGTTTACGCAAAAAAAAAACTATGTTCGATTTAGAATAAATAAATATATGTATTTTTTAAAGAAAGTATTTTTTGACCGAATAAGAAAGTATTTGCATTAGTCCAAAGTGTCATGACGAAGATTGTGGTAGGAACGAATATGATTAACTAATTAATGATTAATTTATTCGTTACTCTCTTTTTTTTTTTTTGAGTAAATTCATTCGTTACTTGAAAAACTAGGTTGCCTAGTGTTATTACTTGGGCCTCCATTCAAATCGTCAGTTTTGGGCTGGTCCAGACGTGGCCATGGAGGGCTGGGCGTATACTGTGTAATTCTAAAAAAAAAAAAAAAAAAAAAAAAGCTAGGAGGGCTGGGCTATTCGAGGCATGGCCTTTGTTGCTTCAAACCTATCCTGAATTTTGGCCTAATAACCTTTGCCTGTGACGTGTAGACCATAGCCACTAACTATGTTATATACCAGCAAATTGTTTTTCTTTTTGAGATTAAATGTTGTAAATCGTTTGGTTATGAAAAAAATGCCCACTCGATCTCTTTCTTGAGCAATAAATTAAAGCAGTCGGGCCTCTCGATCAGATATCCCACTTGGCATACATACATCCTCACGTCCTGACTCCGCTATTTTTATCGATCGGCAGCCAAAAACATCGTTTCTGAAACTATATATAGTCGTTTCCTATGAACCCATCTTGATCTCCTGCTGCTTGAAACCAATCCAGACTTCCTTCCTCGTCGATCTTCTCTGTCACGCAGTGTCGTCGCATCGCTCTCTGTCCCCATGGGTAATGCCGTCGTCATTAATTCTGCAAGCGCAGTAGTTTCTGTGTTTTAATTTCAGGATTGATATGATCTCCGTTGATCTGATGTGTTTCTTGGTTTGGTTGGTTGTTGTTTAAATTTTCTCCGTCCGTCGCGGGTGTGCAGCGAAGATCAAGATCGGGATCAATGGTGAGTTGATCTATTCGCATGCAGCCTTGTCTTACAAATATGATCGGTTTTAGTTTGGTAGTCTATTTGAGTTCTTAGATGGTGTGGATTTCTTGTTTGTGTAGGGTTTGGCAGGATTGGTAGGCTTGTGGCAAGAGTGGCTCTTCAGAGCAGCGATGTCGAGCTTGTCGCCGTCAATGACCCCTTCATCACCACGGACTACATGGTATATATGTTTTGTGTCTCTAATATTTCACTTCTTCTATATATTACTTATGGGAGTGCATGCAGTATGATTTGTTGAATCTACATGCTTGTTCGATATATATGTACAGTTTATACGATTTGGACCTTGTTGGATGGGATGTATATATGTTAAGGTTCATCTGAATTTTATGAACTGAACAAATTACATTAGATCTATTTCAAAAAAAATTACATTAGATAATTCCATTGTTGCTGTGATAGGTTCAAAGCATCTAAATCTATGTTTTTGTGCGTATCTTGAATTCTCCTAATCTACTTATTCCTACATTTGCCTAGTTTTGATTAGTTTACCTACACCAATTGAGTCTGACTTCTTGTTCTTGCAGACCTACATGTTCAAGTATGACAGTGTCCATGGACAGTGGAAGCACCATGATGTCAAGGTGAAGGACTCCAAGACCCTTCTTTTCGGTGACAAGGAGGTTGTTGTGTTTGGCTGCAGGTTTGTTACCATTCCTTTCGATATTACTTCCTCCGTTCCAAATTATAGTTCACTTTGACTTTTCTAGATTCATTTGTTTAACTATGTATCTAGACATAGTGTATAACTAGGTGCATAACAAAATCAATGTATTTAGAAAAGCCAAAGTGAACTACAATTTGGAACGGAGGGAGTAATTCATATTTCATACAAAATTCAACCAACCATTGTGGGTCTAATCACTAATGACATGCTGTTTATAGGAACCCTGAGGAGATCCCATGGGGTTCAGTTGGCGCTGATTATGTTGTTGAGTCTACTGGTGTTTTCACTGACCAGGACAAAGCTGCGACTCACTTGAAGGTACATTCTTCTCTATTCCTATATATTGTTAAGTTATTCTAAGGTTCTTACAAATTAGTTCTTCCAAAGTGTTGAAAGAGTTCCTCGCAAAAAAAAAGAAGTGTTGAAAGAGTTCTCTGTGTTCTTTAATTTACAGGGTGGTGCTAAGAAGGTGGTCATTTCTGCTCCTAGCAAGGATGCACCGATGTTTGTTGTTGGTGTCAACGAAAAGGAATACAAGTCTGACATTAACATTGTCTCTAATGCTAGCTGCACTACTAACTGCCTTGCTCCTCTTGCTAAGGTCTTTGTTATGATGTTTTATCACTGACATAAACTGCTGTTTAATTGGGATCCAATATATATCATCTTAACTTGGTCATTTGTTTCTGTTCCATGTAGGTCATCAATGACAAGTTTGGCATTGTGGAGGGTCTGATGACAACCGTTCATGCCATCACTGGTAAGCATATTTCTATATAGGTTACCAGGGAAATTTGTGTAGTTATATATTTCTTTAAGTAATGGGGCACATGTGGATCCTTATTATAGCTACCCAAAAGACTGTTGATGGACCCTCAGCTAAGGACTGGAGGGGTGGAAGGGCTGCTAGCTTCAACATCATTCCCAGCAGCACCGGAGCTGCTAAGGTTATTATGAAACTAAACCTGATTCTTTTGCTTGTGTGTACTACACAATATGCCAAAATGTTATTACCTGCAGGCTGTTGGCAAAGTGCTTCCTGCCCTAAATGGGAAGTTGACTGGAATGGCTTTTCGTGTTCCTACTGTTGATGTCTCTGTCGTTGATCTAACTGTTAGGCTTGAGAAGTCAGCTACCTATGATGAGATCAAGGCTGCCATCAAGTGAGTTTTACTTTTATGCAATGCTCAATGTTTGGCCAACATTCAAATGCACATTTAACTGTTTTAGATGGTCATTCTGATGTTTTAACTAACATCTCCATATTATTCTTCATATATAGGGCCGAGGCAGAGGGTAGCCTCAAGGGCATTTTGGGCTATGTTGATGAGGACCTTGTTTCCACTGACTTCCTGGGTGACAACAGGTATTAGTATTATACATACTATGATCCAATAATCTTTACCATTTTCTGATAATCTTTTGTTAACTATGAATTAGGGCCCTGGGCCTACTTACAATGTTTTTTTGTGGTAATTGTGTCTCTCAATCACAGGTCTAGCATCTTCGATGCTAAGGCTGGCATTGCTTTGAACGGCAACTTCGTTAAGCTTGTGTCCTGGTATGACAACGAGTGGGGATACAGGTTAGTAGCCTCTATACTGAGTGCTAATAAGGCTTGTTTCTCCACTTCAATTTCTGAATCATCCTGACATGTTTTCCATTTCATTTCTTTCCAGCACCCGTGTGATTGACTTGATCCGCCACATGAACGGCACCAACTAGATGAGAAAACCGAAATTCCGAGAATAAATTTTTGACCGAATTATTATATCTGAAACTATGTTGGATGTATGTGTAATGTAACCTATTGGTTTTGGTTGGTTGAGTATGTGGTGGCTCAGATTTTGTCTTGTCTTTTGTGCCATCGTTAAACTTTAAACTAACAGTTATTTCAGTTTTTTGGTTGAGTCTATGTGGTGGCTCAGATTACTAATAGTTATTTCAGTTTTCCATTGCTCGTTTTGTCATTTGTCTTTATTTGTCGCGCTATAGTTCCGCATGCTTTCTTTTGTTAACTAAGAGCATCTTCGAGTTTTTTTTAGAAGGGGGCAAAAGCTTTCACACCGATTTCTATTAGACGAAAAAAAGGAAAAGGCAAGTGCCCCCCGGTTTTTTGACCGGAAACCGGGCGAAAAACCCATACAAATGAGGAGGGTACCTCTACTCCCCGCACACCTAGGTACCAAAACAACTCGACTCGCGCCACAACTAGGCATCTTCGAGAGTATCCAATATTTTCTTCCTGAAAACATTTAGTTTGTAAGAGCACCTCCAAGGGTTTTTAGAACACTCTCCTCACTACTAAGAATGTGTTGATACATGACGTGTTGAATTGGTCATAGACACCCTAAAAATTGTCACAGATAGTTATCTGTGATGGCTCTAAAATTCATCACAGAATCCTCGTCATAATTCATCTTTGCTCAAAAATTCCGTCATAGACGCGCTAGATCGATGACGATTTGCCATCGTCAAGGATGGGTTTTTCATATGGTTCTAAGCTTGTTTAGTGATGAAAGTGGGCGCCATGTACATGTTCCATGTCATCACTGCCATCTCAGCATGTCAAGGTGGAATCTGACGTGGCAAGGATGGCCACATCAACTTGCTGATGGGCCTGATGGGCCAAACCTTGTTTTTTTTCTCTTTTTATTTACAAATACCAAGAAATCAGATGGGCTTAGCCTGCATGATGGGCTGGGTTGGGATACAATCAGCCCATTCCGCCCATTATTCATTTTGGTACGTTCTCAGCCCAATATTCATTTTGGTTCGTTCTCACAGCCCAGCGGCACCACAATTTAACAAGCCCAACTAACAACAGCATAGTTAAATACAATAATACATTAATAGTAATGGACCTAATGGTTCACATTCGGAATACAATCAGTTTTGTACAATGCTCAAACAAAGGATGCTACAAGTGTTCCGAAAAAATTAACCACTGACTAAAATAAAAGTGCTCGTAGTAGTACTCCAGATCAGATAGATACAATGAAATCCACAATCATTCAGGATTCAGGCCTTCCTTTACAACCGATTACCCTACCATCGAGGAACTGCAGAAGATAGAAGTTGTAAAGCAACAAACAAAGCATACAAGCTTCGACATATACTATTAGGATGAAACAAAATTGAATAATTCTGAAGCAAAGGGCGTCTATATAAATTTGAGAGAGAGTAGCATATTACCTCTAATACCTCTAACAGCTTCCTTGACCCTGGCAATGAAGTCATCTTTGCTTGTGACCCCTCGAAGTGGCACCTCCACGCAAGCTGCAAAGTATCGAGACAGTAGCATTGACAAGCTAGCATGCTGAGAAACAGTTTACATACTGCATCATTGTACAGCAGGGAAACATTCAGTTTGTATCCTCTGTATATGTGTAGAGAATAAAATAGACAAGAGCTAACTTTTACGGTACAACATTCAGTTTTCAATACAACATTCAGTTTTTACTTTTTAGCAAGAATGTAAACTCAAATGCGTAGATATGCATCACGTGTGGTGAAGGAAAAAATCTAAGTATACATCAAGCTAACTATCCTGTGGTCTTGTATTATTTAAACATAATGCTGATACAGCCATATAAGTAAAAGCGTGGCGTGATACAGGCATTTTAGCTTGACTGGACATTTCGACAAACACTTAAACTACAGGGTAGTAAGCTTGCAAAAAATGAAGAAAAGCGTATAGCTTCAGCTGCAATCAGAGCACAGCGGCGACTAGCGAACCATCCTGTAACCAAACCACAATGTGCTACCAACATTTATTATTAAACCTTTAGAACCACAAATTAAGTCAGCACTGCATCACCTGCACGTAAAATAAATTGAAGGTGTCACCCACTCACTCAGCAGGGATCCCAACGGCTCGCCGCCGACAGCATCAGAGCCGCCGCCGTCGGCTCGCCCATCACGACAGCTGCTACAATGAAGAGCACCCAAAGAAGGAAAGGGAAAAAAAAAGGGACAGAGTGAGCGCAGCGCCGTACCAGGTTGTATCCGCTCCTCTTTGCTTCGCCCAGCGCAGCGCGCCCCGGGCGCCGAAGCTCGCACAAGCCGCCGCCACCTGTGCACGGGAAGCAGTCATACACACAGAGGGTTCAGTCGTCTGGATAAAAATACAAGGCGTCGAACAACCAACTGAAGTGCGGCGGAAGAGTACGTGGAAGGCTGTAGACATTACATTATAACTGAAGTGCCTGCTCCCATTGTTTCAGAAATCGGCTGCTTTGTCAATATTGATATCCAGCTGATACCTACAACATGAGAAAACAAAATAACCAATTGTCACCTCTATGATTATACAAATAAGAAAATCAAAAAGTACCAATTGCCCATCTTCAGGCCTAGCAATGTAAATCAAAGAGTGTCTGCAGCTACCATCTTCCTTTGGTTCAAACAAATATTAAACTAATATGCATATAAAGATAGCAATCTTCCCCTTACCCATCTTTAGATCATTACTCTAAGATGCAATGCTGCAAAACTGCAGTACATGGATGGCAAGGAAAACCAATATTCAATCTGCAAGCTTGTACATGGAAGTAAATTACGCATCTGACCACTAAAAAGTTCAATCTAATGTACTGGTTAGCCTCCCCAAACCGCTATTCAGTCAGTAAATGAGTACGATCTGACCAAAATCAGCTTAACCCATAATGAATCCGTGGATGCATCAACTGTTATCAAATCACAAAAAAATAAGCTACAGAAACTAAGCTACAGAGATCCACATGACAGAAACTGCAGACATAATAATCTCTAACAAATGGACCATTCGGAGATCAGAGATCAGCTAGAAGGGAAGGAGTCAATGTGTGATGCGGAACACAACAGGATGTTGGGGCTGTACCTTTCTTGGCCGGCCAGGACCTAGATTGGAGGAGATCTGCCACCTCCCTAGCCTCCGTAGATGGATCCAGACCTCCCTTCACCCATCCTGCGAGCCAGAGCAAGTATGTCAACTGCGGGACATAGAGATGCGAAGGAAGAAAACACATCGTCAATGGGGGGCGGCTGCCGGTGATAGCGGTGCAGACCGAGACGAAGGAGCAGGACGGGAAGTAGGGACCCCGCCGTCGCCCGCAGAAGTGCCGTCGTCGCGCCGCAGAAGCGTTGCCGCCGCGCCGGCACAGCTGTCGTGCAGCAGCAGCCTCGCTCGCCCCCAAATCCGCCGCCGCCGTCTTCTGCTTCAGGGTCACGGGATGGGAGTGGGATAGTGGCTAGGGTTACGCAGGATGGGAGTGGACACGGGGAGCACCATCTCCATCCCCAGGATGCAACGGGAGGAAGAGGATAGGGAGTAGAGGAGAAGAGAGTGCGTGCGAGACTAGGGTTTGGGGATCAAGAGGTGCTTATATATAGCAGTGCTTTGGATCCAACGGCTGCAATTCATTAGGTGCCAATCCAACGGCTGTAATAGATCGGGCCAAGTAATGGGCTGCGCTGGCCCCTATTGTTGGGCTTCGGCCTGCATAGTACTGGGTCAAAAACACCCTTTTTGTTTAAAAAAATTATATATATGGAATATAAATTGAATAAGAAATAGTTTTTAAACTACAAGTGAATTCGAACAAAAAAAGACATCAAAACCAAATTTTTATAAATAATTGATATTTACAATTTTTATAAAGATCTTAAATTAAACTTGTGGAGGCCGGTCTAAGAAATTATTTTGTTTTCAAAGTGTAATTCACCATATTTGGTCGCAAACTATTTACGTAGAAAAATACGGTAATTTCAAAATGACTAAAAAACCTAGGATTTTGCGTCGGGCCATATTTTGGGTGTAAATGACCACGAAAAAATTTAAGGAAGTTTGGACATAGGCGGAGCAAGACGTGCTTCATAGTGGTATACGGAACCTTTCACCGAACCCTATCCTCACACTTAGGTTTCTCATGGTTGTGTGGCCTGTGCGCTTTGCAGTGTGCTATCGCCTCAAACTTTTTTGAGGCATCTACATGGCATGTGTGAAGGCACCGCCAAGTTTGAGAATTTTTTGAAATTGTTTGGTAATTTTCTCTCGATTATTTTAATTACCGTGCGACTTGTCCCGATAATTATACGTTGAACTAGGACCACCCCAAAAAAAACTAAAACGGTGCCAAACTTTGCCGCAAGGTCTCTTGTGCCCTAGGAAGCAAAACTTGTGGAGGTCGATCTGAAATTATTGTGTTTTCAAAGTGTAATTCACCATATTTGGTCGCGAAAGCCACGTAGAAAAATATGGTAATTTCAAAATGACTAAAAAACCCTAGGATTTTGCGTGGGGCCATATTTTGGGTGTAAATGACCACAAAAAAATTTGAGGAAGTTTAGACATAGACGGAGAAAGACGTGCTTCATAGTGGTGTACGTAACCTTTCACCGAACCTTATCCTCACACTTAGGTTTCTCATGAATGTGTGGCCCGTGCGCTTTTTAGTGTGCTATCGGCCTCAAATTTTTTTTTGAGACGTCTACATGGCATGTGTGAAGGCACCGCCAAGTTTGAGAATTTTCTCGTAATTGTTTGGTACTTTTCTCTAATTATTTTAATTACCGCGCGACTTCTCCCGATAATTATATCGTTGAACTACGACCACCCCCGAAAAGACCTGAGACAGTGCCAAACTTTGCCGCAAGGTCACTTGTGCCCTAGGAGGCAAAACTTGTGGAGGCCGGTGCGGAATTATTGTGTTTTCAAAGTGTAATTCACCATATTTGGTCGCACCCGACCCCGCGAGAAAAATACAATAAATCCAAAATGGCTAAAAAAACCTAAGATTTTGTGTGGGGCCATATTTTGGGTGTAAATGACCACAAAAAAATTTAGGAAGTTTGGAGTCAAGCGGAAAGCAGACGTGCTTCACGATGGTATACTCAACCTTTCACGAAACCCTATCCTCACGCTAAGGTTTCTCATGAATGTGTAGCCCGTGCGCTTTGCAAAAGCTATCGGCCTCAAACATTTTTGAGGCGTCTACATGGCATGTGTGAAGGCACCGCCAAGTTTGAGAATTTTTGTAATTGTTTGGTACTTTTCTCTAATTATTTTAATTATCGTGCGACTTCTCCCGATAATTAGACACGTGAACATGAACAATGTAAACTTCTGTCTATTGCGATATATGTATGTACATACACAAGAGCACGGCTACGTATATATGCACACATAATGATATTTATACAAATATGTGTGTGTATAAAATACAAGTATATGGAAAATGGAAAATACAATTCTAATTTAGCGTTTCATCCAACCCCCTGCATGCTCCAAATGACGGTAAAATAACTCCCCCACTGACCTGGGGCGATAACCGGACCAAAACCACTGTCCAGGTGCGTGAACCGGAGGTGAACCGCTGGATCTGGCGCTGTACTGCGTTTCTGGTGCAGAAATCCGAGTTCTGGGCAGCTGAACCGGCCAAACTAGAGGGCTGGACCACGCCTGGGCGCGTGAACCGGGCAACCGCCTCCAGCGCCCCCATTTGCAGGCCGCCACGTGTCCAGCGAGCCGGCCGAACCGCGCGCTCCGAGTCTGCCTGCGCGAGGCGGCGGCAGCGAGCGCCGACAACCGGGCCCGCCTGGCCGGGAGTCGCGCTCTCGTCTAGGATTTGAATCGCGTGCGCGCGATGGCGCCTCTCGCGTGGGAAGGAGCTGGGCTCCGCCTGGCCTGCGTGCCGTCGGCCCATAGGCCTATCCTGTCCAACTGGGATTGAGCAGGGCCCCGCCTGGCAAGCCCGGTTTGGCCTGTTCGTGGCTTTGAGCGGAGCGCGTGCGTGCCTGGCCATTTTAGCTGCTGCAGCGTAGCAAGGCCTGTTTGCTATTTTCTTCTTTTTTTGTAACACATATTATTAAAAACAAAATAATCCTATAATAACACAACAGCTCTCTAGTCCTGTTGGTTTGGCCCCATTTTCTGTGCCAAAGGTGCTAGGTTCGATGCCTACCTGCGACAATGTTTTTGCTATTTTCTTTCATTTTAATAAACAAATAATAAAGTGTTAAATACTACTCCGGGTATTCTTAATTATAAGTCGACTTTTGAAATGCATGCATTGCATACCAAACCAAAGTGACTTATAATTTCAGGAAAAAGACTAATAATTCAATATTGGCAAATACACATGCTTGTTCTAGTGGTTAGCTTGCTTGGTTTTTTTTTTTACCACTGCTTGCTTGGTTTTGAATGAAAGGTTCAAGGTTCGATACCCATCCGCCGCTGCCACAATGTTTTCAAATTTTTTTTTATGATTTCTCACATATAAATAAATTGAATAGAGCAACTCAATATAGCATAGTCCCCGGATGGTTGTGCAAGTGGCTAGTGCATTTTGCTTTGTTCTAGAGGTCTCAAGTTCAATCCTTGTATATGCACAATTTTTTTCTTTTCAATTTTTAGTTTTTTTGTTCAATCCCCATATAAGCACAATTTTTACCTTGGATGATAGAATTAAGATTTGACGTATACTAGAGAGTAGCCACGTAGAATAAATATACATCTTTTTTAAAAAAATTACAATAGACAACTAATCTACGGTTTCCACCTCTGACCCCATCGTCCATGTCACCATCCACGGTCCACGCCACCCTACAAGGTTTCTATGATGTTTTTCGTGCTTAACCGTCATGGACCATTCTACAGACAACTACATAGGCGATGACGATCATGATCATCATAGAGCAAGCACCCTAAATTTTGGCCGTCATAGATTCAAAATTTGATGACAGTTTCAAAAACCATCACCGAGGAAGCAAATCATGTATCAACACAT